>APFE031500123.1:2914-27730 GCA_000404065.3 Pinus taeda
ATGTGTTCTCCTGCTCCTGCGCGGCGCTAAGGATTGCCACGGCGCACTGGGTTGTCGGTGCAGCGCTTTGGCCCAAGTCCTTCTTTGCTCAGTTTTTTTGGTCAAGAGCTCTTTGGCATTGTGTTCTTGCATGGAGGCGCTGCTGTTGACCTAGCATCGCCAAGCCAGTCCCTTCCACTCCATGTGACTTTGACATGGATCTTGGTGGGGGCTCTGTTGCTTCCCCCCCAATACCCCCAGAACTAGAAGCGTTCAGATCCTTAGTCGTAGCATCTGGGAAACAGACAACTGGCTCTCAGTCTAAGTTTGTCAAAAAACTAGGAAGCATTCCCATAGTGACATTGCCGGTGGAAGAAACATGTAGATCAGTGCTGAATCTCACAGAAAGAGGTCTTATCGGCAAGTTCACAGGGTTATGGCCATCCTCGAAAGCTATTGAGGAATGGGTAAAGTGAAACTGGAAACCTTTGGTCAAAGAAGGAATAAAAAGTCATTTCGTTGGCAAAGGTTTCTTTGTGTTTGTGTTCGAAAACGTTGAGGATAGAAGTCTGATCTTCAGAAACGGGCCATACTTCATGGGCCCTCAAGGGATCTACCTGAACAAATGGTCTCCTGACTTCAATCCAGCTCAAGACGTGCCCACGGCGGTTCCTGTTTGGGTGCACCTCCCACATCTCCCCCTCCACTGCTGGAGTCAGAATTTGTTGCAATCCATAGGTAACACTCTTGGCAGATACATAGATTAGGTGCCAAGGAAGGATCAATACTCCTGTGCCCGTATCTGCGTTGAGGTCGATCTTGAAGTCGGTTTACCCGAAGCCATCAAACTCTCAGTGGCGGACTAGACTCATTTCCAAGAGCTCGACTATGAGCAACTGCCTTTTAAATGCCGACACTGCCATGAATATGGCCACTTTGCAAGATATTGCAAGAAAAAAAAACGAGGAAACTACAGAGAAAGAAAAAGTAGAGCAATGGAAATAGGTAAAGAAACCAGCAAACAACAGGCAGAACAACAAAAACAAAGGCAAAGAGACAGGGAACAAACCAGGGCAAGAAAATGAAAGCACTCAAAATGCTGAAAGCAAGGAAACCATCAGCATAGAGGAGGACAAAAATCCTTTTGAATCTCTCACTCCACCCTCAAATTCTCCAGAGGCAGAATGGGAAGATCCTCCCCAGTAGACCAATATCAAATCTTTAGATCCAGGTAACACTCCAAAATCGAACCCATGTAATACTTCATCCCCTTCATATGCTGATATAATCAAACAAAAGAAGAATAATGTAGAAAATGAGGGCTCATTGGATGAAGAGACCTTAGAAAGGACATCAAAGCGAGTTGAAGGAAATCAAATAGAGAAACTAGGGAAGAAGAATCAGAAAGACAAAAAACCCTGGGAAGTCAAGCTACCATTGAAATGACTCTCGGAAGGAACACCAGACCAAGGGTCCCTAAGGGAGGTGGACCTACCCCACCAAGTTATAAATGATGCAGCTGGTCCCTTGGAACTGCAGGGGTTTGGGGGATCCCACTAAGGCAGAGGCTATCAGAGATATAATGAAGATGGAATCCACAAACATACTCATGCTCCAAGAGACAAAAATAGAAGGAGAAATCCTTCTAAACACTAGCAATACAAGATGGAAATTTGATTCAGGAAGGGTAGTCAGCGCAAGAGGTTCGGCTGGAGGAATAGGCACATTCTGGTCCAAAAAATCCTTCTCTTTAGAAAGTTCCTTTGCGACCCAACATTGGATATATACAGAACTGCGCCATATAGCAAGTAATTTTAATCTAGCCCTGTTTAATTTGTATGTATCTGTGCATTATGATGAGAAGAAAGAATGCTGGAAAACACTCTCGGACTATCTGGAGCTACTCAATCCTAAGAATATAGTCATAGTAGGAGACCTGAACATAATCTTAGATCGCAAAGAAAAGAGAGGAGGGACCTCTCTGAGAGACCCCTTCCTCGCCACAGTGGAAAACCTCATCCAACAATGGGACTTAGTAGACTTCAAACCAGTGAAAGGAGAATACACCTGGACTAACAATAGAGTAGGGGAACACCACATTTCTGCAAGGCTGGATAGATTCCTCACCAGCAGTTCTATTATGATGGATAAAAGAATTGTTTTCTCCAAGATTATTCCTAAACTAACCTCAGATCACAAGCCAATCTTATTATGCTTAAAGGAAGAAGAAGACCTCGGCCCCCTTCCTTTTCGTTTCAGCCCTCTTTAGGAAGAAAGGGAAGGGTTCCACGAAACAGTTCAAACTGCATGGAGAATAGAAGTTCTAGGCTCCCCAAGTTATGTTTGGGAACAAAAAATGAAAAATACTAAGAAGGCACTAAAAGAATGGATAAAGAAAGTCACAAAAACTCCCACTAGTCAGAGAAAAGATGCAGTCAACTAGCTGGAAGATCTCCAAGTGGAAATGGAAGAGAAAGACATCTCATCCATGGATCTAGATAATGAAAAAATTGCTCAAAGGAAAACATATAACTCATTTAGAAGCGAGGAAGAATATTGGCGCATTAAGTCCCGCAGCTTGTGGCTCAAACTTGGGGATAGAAACACTAAATATTTTCACAAACAATATAGGGCTCGTCTTTCATGAAACCACATTGCAGAAATCATCACAAGTAGGGGACAGGTATGCAGAGGATTTGAACAAATTAAGGAAGCTGCTGTGAATCACATCCAAAACCTTCTTAGTGCAAAAAAGGATGAGAGTGAGGAGGATATTGTAGAATTCCTCACAAACATTCCACATCTATTCAACGCAGATGACAACAATACTCTCTTGAGTCCTGTCACGGAAGACGAGATTGCAAACATTGTCTAGTCCATGGAGCCAGACAAAGCACCTGGGCCTGACGGTTTTTCAATCCAATTTTACAGAAAATGCTGGGAGCTAATTAAATCTGATCTCATTAGAATGGTTCATGGTTTCATGAGGAAGGAAAATATTGGGGGCGGTATAAATTCCACCTTCCTCACCCTAATTCCAAAGGAAGCAAGCCCAAGCTCTTTTGACAGATACAGGCCAATATCTTTGTGTAACTCATCCTACAAGATTGTGGCCAAACTGGTGGCGAATAGAATCAAACCCCTTTTGCAAAAATTAATATCTCCTACCCAAGGGGGATTTGTGAAAGGAAGACACATTCTGGACAATGTCATTCAAGTCCAGGAAGCTCTGCATTCCAGTCACTCACGCAAAGAACAAGGTATGCTCATAAAACTTGATATGTGCAATGCATTTGACAGAGTTAATCGTTCCTTCTTGTACAGGGTCCTTTTATCCTTTGCTTTCAGCCAGGACTTCATTAATCTTATCAAAGAATGTCTGGAGAAGATTTGGATTGCATCCATGATAAACGGTAGACCTGCTAATTTCCTTTTAGCCACTAGGGGCTTGAGACAGGGCTGTCCGCTTTCACCCTTTCTTTACATTCTGATGGTAGACTCCTTGAGCAGAAAACTGACTTTGGAAAAACAAAAGGGTTGTCTACCAGGGATAAAAATTGTGAAAGGCATAGACCCTATGAACCATGCACTTTTCGCTGACGATTCACTATTGCTTGGAGGGGCCTCTCCAAGAATAGCTAAATCCTTTAGAACCACACTCCAGAAATATTGTAGCATCTCGGGAGCACTGGTAAGTGAGAGGAAAAGTGCTGTGTATGGGTGGAACAAAGAGCAACACAAGATTGAGACAATTGCAAACGATCTGGGGTACACAGGACATGCGAATTGGGAAAAAATAAAATATTTGGGCCTTCCTATAATGCTAGGCTCCAACAGAAATTACCTGTGGGAGGAAGTTATCTCGAAATTTAAAAGGAAGATCACTGCGCGGGGAGGCTTTTGGCTAACCTTAAGGGGCAAATTAACGCTCATCAAATCAGTCCTCTCGGCTCTGCCCACATTCCAAGCATCTCTCATGCTGGCTCCAAAACTAATCTCAGATCAAATCTCTAGACTCATGCACAATTTCTTGTGGAATGGTGGGAGAGGAAACACCAACAGATTTCATTTAATAAGCTGGGATATGGTGAAACATCTGCTGGCAGAAGGTGGAATTCAAATCCGTGACCTTGTCCATGCAAATTTAGCTCTGGGCTGTAAGTTACTATGGCAGATCCACGCAGAGCCTTCTCATCCAATTAGTCAGATCTTTAAATTGAAATATCTTAAAAAACAGTCAATAAAAACCTACAACACAGAGAAATCCCCAAAAGGAACGTAGGCCTGGAAACTGTGTAACAGAGGTATTGAATTTTTCAGATCCCACTTGTATCGAATCCCCGGTAATGGCAAAAATAAAAAGCTATGGAGAGACGGTGTTATGGGACATCGCCCTCTAGCAAAAAACCACAAGATTATTGATGTAAGGGTTTGGCTACAGTCAAAAGGCATAAGGAAAATCGAGGAAATCTCTAGCTAGGATAGAAGAGGGAACTGGCAACGTTGGACCTTCCCCAGAATCCTTGAACATTTAAACACTCAGCTAGATGTCCTTCAAACCGCAATCTCTGGCTTTGCCCCAGTGCACATAGAAGACGAATACATTTGGGGTTGGGGTAAGGCCAGAGTATACATAGCCAGCCAAGGATATTATCAGATGCAGAGCAAAAAGGACTCGCCATACCCGAAATCAATGTGGAAGTAGATTTGGGATAGCTTCGGCATTCCCAAAATCAACTTCTTCTTCTGGACTTTGTTCCACAACAAAATTCTGACTGGAGATAATTTATGTAAGAGGAACATAGCTGGACCTCATAGATGCGCCCTCTGCAAAAGAACCTCGGAAACTGCAAATCATCTATTTTTAGCCTTCGAATTTGCAAAGGCGGTCTGGTCTTTCTTCCTCATCGGGCTGAACGTGTGTCCTCCAACTCAAAGCACGATTGACACCATTTTCTCCTCTTGGAATGACAGATATCCCTTCAGCATAGTCAACAACTCAATTTGCCAAAAGGTGTGGATAGACGCACCAAAGTATGTCTGCTAGAAACTTTGGTTAGCTCGGAACGAAATAATATTTAACAACACAAAATTTCCCGTAGCATGAGACTATAGTTGAAACTACCCTCGTCGCTAGCATGGTAACATTGGTGATGGGTAGTGTGTGGTATCTGGATAGTGGAGCCTCATTCCATATGAACGACAACAAATAATTCTCCAGTGACTTCGAGGAGAAGGACCTCCAGATGCACATTGAAATGGGAGATGATGGAAGGTATAGTGTGACCAACATTGATACTCTTAATTTTTAGACGGAGTATGGTTCTCCTCTCACATTAAAAGATGTCATGTATGTTCTGGGTATGAAGAATAATTTGGTTTCAGTTGCTATGTTGGAGGACCATGGATACGATGTGATATTTATCAAAGGAAAGGCTTTCCTTCATCACATAGCCTTAGGACAAGTGAAGCAGATTAGGGTTTAGGTGAAGAACCTATAGAAATTGGATGTAGAGGATTGTGCTGCTTTGAGCACAAACATAGAAAAGATGCAAAGCCGAGACATTGGTGATTTGTGGCATAGAATATTAGGTCACTTGCACCACAGAGCTTTGAAGATCATGCAACATATTTCTATAGGACTTCCCAAGGGTGCACTAGATCAAAGAGATACATGCAAATGGTGTACATTGGGGAAGTACACCAAATCCACCTTTCATGATAAGGATAGTCGAGCACAAGCAATCCTTGAAAGAGTTCAATTAGATGTGTGTGGACCATTCCTGATAGCCTCCAAGACAAAGCATAGGTATTATGTAATATTTGTAGATGATTTCTTACATAAGTGTTAGAATTTCTTCATGCAGAAGAAAGAAAATACATTCTCTAAATTTTCTAAATTTAAATCACTTGTTGAGAAAGACACTAGTAGGAAAGTGAAGGCTCTCAATAGTGATCATGGTGGAGAATATGTGTCGAATGAATTCAATAAATTTCATGCATCAAAAGGAATTCGACAAGAGTTAATAGCACCCCAATAACCCACAAGAGAATGGGGTGGATGAAAGGAAGAACATAAGTATTGTGGGAGTTTCACGAGTAATGTTACATGATCAGGGCCTATTGCTGCACTTGTGGGCTGAATCATGCAACGCAACATTATATGTGCAAAACAGGAGTCCTCATCAAATTCTCGGGATGAGTACAGTAGAAGAAGATTTTTTAGGTAAGAAACCAAATGTGGTACACTATAGGATATTTGGTTCATTAGTTGACAGTTATGTTACTAAGGATGCAAGGAAAAATCTAGAGCCAATAACTGAGTTGGGCATATTTGTGGGGTACACTGATACACCTCACAACTATCGGGTGTACCTACCATATCACAGGTTGACAATGGTTCATAGAGATGTGAAGTTTGATGAAGCGAAGGCCATGAGATGTTCCCTTGAGAGGGAGATTCATTTACATGCAGATGAGGAGCTTTTAGATCCAAAGGAGGAACCTCAAGATGATGTAGAGAAACCACATGTAGAGGAGAAGAGAGTGGAATCACCCACTCATGCAGAGACTTCCAGAGATGGAAGGAAGTGCACTAGAGAAGCTGATATATTGATGCATGACGCTAGAGAGAATTTGGGAGCACCCACATCATAGCACAGGGAGAGGAGGTCACCAAATTGGTACACTGGCTACATGGTTCTAATGAGCGAGAGTGTAGAGATTGATCCATCCTCATTCGAGGAAGCAGTGAAGAAAACAACATGGGTTGATGCCATGGTTGAGGAGTATGACTCCATTATCAGCAATAGTGTTTGGGAAGTGGTCCCAAGACCGACAGACAAGTTAGTGGTTAGTTCCAGATGGCTTTACAAGGTAAAGAAAGCAATAGATGGGGTTGTGGAGAAACACAAGGCCAAATTTGTTTCCAGAGAGTTCTTTGAGGTGGAGGGAATTAATTACGAGGAGACCTTTACTCCAATAGTAATTTACTCTTCAAACATCTCAATTCTATCACTTTCAGCGCAAATGGGATGGATACATCAGATGGATGTGAAGACAACATTCGTCAACAACGTGATTTAGGAAGAGGTGTACATTGAGAATCCAAAAGGATTTGATGATCCGAACTTAAACAGTAACACAAAAAATTACAAATATAACCATCAACACAAAAATATAGTAGAAATAACACTTCATTTCATAAATATCAAAATACTGAAGTATGCTTACAAACAGAATGGAAATAATTTACCTCGAGTGATGGTAGCTTATCTATGAGAAGATATGTGGCGGCTACATGCCTCTGAACTATGTTACAATGAGGCTCAAGGGCCTATTTATTATTGAACAACAAGGGAAAACCCTAAACAATGAAAACCCTAACCCCAAGAGGTGGAACACTAAGAGTTTGTGGGCCCCATTGGGGTTAGTTGCGCAACCAATTTCCTGGGGTCATAACTTGGTCAAACTATCTTTGTTTGGCATGTATGATACCTTTTTGGAAAGGTCTATCTGAGTACTATAGGAGTTTTGGCAAGATATTAGTAGGAGCCTGCTACAGACCTCAAAAAAACACCATTTAGGGGGTCAAAAAAGCTCTGCAAGGTCAAGACTCGAAAAACTACTAAAAATAGTAAATGCTAAAATAAACAATGAAATAGGTGAAACCAATTGGAGGTCTAGGTGGAATAGGTGGGTGGCCACCAATATCCACTTGGATCATTCCTCCCTCCTTAGGAAGAAATGGTCCCCATTGCATGTAAAGCCTCCATGAGGTGTGGAAATTTTTGTTGAACTTATTCCTTGTTGAAACACTTGCCCTCGTGAAGAAGTTGGCTTGCTTTAACAAATGAATATAGTTGGATCCTCTATTCGTGAGTGTTCTTGATTTTCATGTCCATGAGTTGATAAGGTTTAACTCTGTTGGTGTGAGTTGTTTTGCATTGTCAGATGTGTCCAATAATGGTGGAAAGTATAGTTGAAGGAAGTTTTCATTGAACACTAGGTGTAGATTAAGGAATGGTGGGATGTTGATCTGGAAGGCATTGTCCCCTACAACCTTGATGATGGTGTATGGAAAATATCAGAGTGGGTGAAGCGCGCAGTGCGGTTCAGTGAGGTGATCCTTCGACAAATGTAGCCAAACTTTGTTGCCCACCTAGAACTTATGCAAAACTCAATGTTGATAATGACACTACTTGTAGTTAGCAATAGTTATGTCCAATATATCATGGAACTACTTTCGGATGTGTTGAATGTTCTCAATGAATATGTTAGCTCTTTCAGCTTTAGACTGGACGTGAGACGAATTTACCTGGGTAGCGATAAATGGTATGACCACATCAATGGGACATAATGGCTTAAATCCCAACCCTACCTAAAAGGGGCTATGGCCCATTGAGCTATAGAGAGATTTATTGTAGCTATGATGGACATAGGAGAGGCTTTCATCCCATGTACATGGATGCTTCAAGTTGTACATGCACAGAATGTGTATAGTCATCTTGTTGATGACCTGTGTTTGGCCATTAGTTTGGGGGTGGAATGTCATGGACTTAGTAAGTTTGGTATCTAGCATCGACCAGAGACTTGACCAAAATGCACTTAAGAATATGCTATCTCGATTTGAGATAATGGACTGTGGGATCCCAAAGTGTACCCACACTCACTCAAAGAAGAGCTTAGTAGTGGATTTTGTTGCAATACTCTTCTTGTAGGCTACCATGATGGCCATCTTAGAGAATCTGTCGATGACCATGAAAATGTAGTCCTTACTGTGATTAGTATAAGAAAGGCCCGACATGTAATCCATGGACATGGGTTCCTAAGGTTGACTACGAGTAGGTAGAGGAGTATATAGGCCTTGCTTCTTGATGGTTGGTTTAGTAATGACATAGACGGTGTAGGATCTAATGTACTTCACAACATCCTAAGCGAAGTTTCAGCCAATAAAAATACTTCTGCAATACCGCCATTGTTTTGTCTACTCTGAAATGTCCAACGACCCAACTGTAGTGTGTCTCCCAGATCATCTTGGCATGCGATGTTGAAGGAAAACAAATGTTTCCTAGGTGGCATAATAGTGCATCCTGCAGGTGAAAATTTGGAACTTTCTTCCCTTCTAGCAGTGTCTGGTAATTGCTACTTAATTATGGATTTCTCTTGTAAAGATATGGCCACCCCGAAGTCTTGTTCTCATAAGAGTCGAGCAAAAATGATCAGCACCATGACTGGTGGTCGACTGAGGAAGTATGCAACATTATTGGTGTTTCCGTTCTTGTACTTAATGTTCAATTGGAACTATTGTAGGCATGTGGGCAATTTCTGATGGAAATCATTTTGCAACTTCCCTTGTGTCTGTATGAACTGCAAGGGTCAATGGTCTGTGTGGATGACCATTTCCTTCCCCAGAATGTAATTCTTCCATTGACGATAGACCTGCACAATGGAATACATTTCTTTGTCTTAAGTTGGATACTTTCAAACTGTTTCTGGAAGTGTCTAACTATGGTAAGCCACTGGATGCCCCTGATGAGTAAGAACTGCAACAATAGCATAGTCAGAGGCATCTATCTCAATCTCAAGTGGCTATTGTAGGTCTGGTAATGTGAGCACTAGTGCAAAGAAGAGGCGATGCTTCAACTCGACAAATGCCTTCTGTTGGGTTTCATACCAAAGAAACTTTTCTTTTTCTCTGCCCTTGGTGACTTGACTTAAAGGCCAAGTGATATGAGAAAACCCCAACACGAACCTGGGATAGAAATTGGAAAGACCCAAAAAGCTGCGGAGCTCTATTAGAGTGGTTGGGGCTGGCCAATCCTGAATGACTTGCATCTTGGCTGGTCCACATGCACACCCTTCTCAACAATGATGTACCCCAAATATTGAACCTTGGTCATGCCAAAAGTGCATTTCTCCAAATTGGCACATAACTTATGTTGTCACAGGGTTTGAAGGACCTGTCAAATATGGAGGAGGTGATCTTCCCAACTCTAGATGAAGATCAAGATGTCATCTAAATACACCACCACGAATGCATTGAAGAATGGTCGCAAATTGTCATCCATCAATCTCATGAAGGTTGCGGGGGCATTCGTCAACTCGAAAGGCATGACTAACCATTTTGGATTTGAAGGCATTCTTCCACGTATTGGAGGGTTTGATAAGGACATGGTGATAACTGGACTTTGAGTTAATCTTGATGAAATATTTGGCTCGCTTGAGCTGCTCTAGAAGGTCATCAATCTGTGGGATTGGGTACCTATTCTAGATAGTGATCTTGTTCAACACCTGATAGTCAATACAGAGTCTCCAGGTCTTGTCCTTCCTCTGTACCAATATAATTGGGCTCCCATAAGGTGATGAGCTTGGCCTGATGTGCCCTTTCTACAACAACTCCTAAATCTGCCTCTTGATCTCATCATTCTTCATAACATAGCATCGATAGATTGAGATTCAATGTGCTTAAGCTTGAGGAGTTCTATAAATAACCAAGCAAAATTTTTGGATTTATGACAGGGGCTAGAGCTACCTATTTTGAAGGAAAATTTACCAATTGATGGTATTTAAAGACTCCATGATAGTCATTCAACAAGTGGTTAAACTTAAATAAAATTCCATCGTTGTTCAGAACCCAATTCTCCAAAGGATAAAATGTGAATTGGGAAATTTAAGAGAGCTGAATTTCATTATGTCAAAAGGCATATGAATTCCAAGGCAGATGCCTTAGCTAATAAAGGAGTCTCAATGGAACAAGGGATGTTGGCCTAGGGTAATAACAATAGTATGTTAAAGCTCTATCATGAGATTAGAAACTAAATGTCAATAATTTTGTGCATTGATTGGATTAAGAGAAAATAATGGAATAATAAGTTATTGGCAGGCCTCATGTCCTCGTGTCAGACCTTGTCCTCATCTCATGATCCTCCAGAATCATCCCACAGAAGATTGGAAACTCTTCTTTAATGCTAGGACTCGGGCCCTTTCAAACACTTGGATGAGGAATATGGATGATCATGAGAATTTGGACAACTGGAGGCATACAATTAACCTTAGTAAATTCAGGAGGGAATTGTAATATTCATAACCATTTACAAGGTGAAGCGAGAATGGTTGAGT
The DNA here is from genome assembly GCA_000404065.3 of Pinus taeda. Classification (NCBI taxonomy): domain Eukaryota; kingdom Viridiplantae; phylum Streptophyta; class Pinopsida; order Pinales; family Pinaceae; genus Pinus; species Pinus taeda. The sequence goes on from APFE031500123.1 coordinate 14,015, forward strand.
ACAAGAGCCTTAATGGCATTGGTAAAAAGTTACAGTGGTGATGAATTAGGTAAGAAATATATGGATAAAAGAATGAATGAAGTAGGACAATACATTAAAGGCTGTAAGTGAATGCATGGGTTGACGAGAGTGGCTAGGCGAGGAGAAAGGATATATAAGATATTTAGGGCTATTATCCTCAATGTAGAGGTTCATGTTTGGAAGTGAAAGTCCACGGGTGACAAAGCAAGATGAAGTGTAAGTGAAAGCATGGAGGGAGAATCAAAGGCCCTAGTTGTCAAGGGGGAAGAGGATATCACCTATTAGCTCGATTACATCACCACAACTATGGTGCATACAATATCTTTTCTCAACTGGCAAGGGGAAATAGGGGTTGCCAAGAATCAGGCTTAACTACTATTCCTTAATCAAAAGAATGTTTTACTTCAAGTTGCAAGTTAAACTGGACCTTCATCTGTGAAAAGCTCGAAACGACAAGTAGAGGGGGTGCAGAGGGAATCAATGTGGGAAAGGAAACATGGGAGGAGGTCAAAATGCACTAGGTCTTTATTCCATAAGAAATGAAGCAACATGTTGAAGCAATTTTTGAAATTAAATTCGAAGTTGGGTCGTCAAATGTAGGCTAGTGTATTTGCTTTTCTTAAGTTATGTATTGCAATTATGTTTTATTTTTAAGATTATTTTGGAAGGTCTTCATAGGTCATATGTCAGTTTAGATATGTAGTAAGTAGGAAGTTCAACATGAACAAAGGTCTTTATTCTTTCTAATTATATATTTATTTATTTTTGTGACCCTACAATATGTCCTCCTCCCCATAGCTCAGCTCACAACAACGGGGATTTCAACCTGAGCCTTTTGATTAACTTTAATTATATAATTAAAGTTAATTTATTATTCATAGTAAATTATGTTATACAATTACTTTTATTATATTTTTTAATTAAATTTAAACAGTAGAATTATGAAGATATAGTTTTAATTATTATATTTTTAATTCTTTTATGTCATATGCATATTATGAATTTACTTTCCAATAAATTGTTTGTAATAATAATAAAAAAATTACAATATAGCAAATTGAATTAAATGAACTTACTATTATTATTATTATACTTATTTACCCTTTTTTAAATTGAGTTAATATTGCATTGTTTTATTATTATTATTAGTATTTTAATTAAGTCAACATTATTATTATTATTATTTGATTTAATGCTTCACCGGGACATCACTTCATTTCGTGACTGTAAAGCACCTTTCCATCTAATAAAACCATTAAAAAAAATTCAAGTCCATTTGAAATTTGTTTGGACTTGACTATGCCCTAAAAGTTAAGAGCTCATCTTCCTTAAATTTTTTTGGACTTGAACTATGCCCGAGAAACCCTACCTCCTTATAAACCTCCTTAAAAACCAGCAAACAACCAATAATATCTACCCTTACTACTGGTTCAACAACTAAATTATAATAAATTTTTCCATTAGTATAAAAAAAAAACCTTACCATATTTATTACATATTTTTTTTTTTTTTATATATTTTATTTCCCCTTTATTTTTATTATCATCAACATGGGCAATTTATTTCCCCTTTATCATCTGCAACATGTTACGTCAACCCTAGGTGGTTCGAACTCTACCAAAGCTCCAAAGGCGTTGATGATCAAGATCGTTCTAACACTTGTAACCAACCGACAGAACAATCACTAAAACAATATATTGAGGAACAAAATTGCCAACACAAGCTAAATAGAAGCACGTTCTATCGTCATCACACACTTCAAATTGTAGAATTTCAGAACTGTGGCAGACCTGCTCTACGAAGTCGCATGGCACCAAGGTTAGTGAACTCAATTGTAGTCCCTGAACATCATACCCGGTTTACCTAACCTCAAATCCTACTTCATGTCAATGCAAAAACGGTCTTGGGCTGTGTCTAGTGGTAAGTTGGGATCGAAATCCGGACGGGCATATCTGACCCAATAAAGGGCTGAGTTAAATTGGAGAAAGGTCTCAAGTGTTAAGTTGGTGTTGGGTACTACTGAATAAATGAATGGAATCCATTGCAGTCAAAATACCAGTATAATCTTACACAAATACCACTTTCCTATAAAGCATAAATCAACAACCTAAATGGTAACATTTTCCCCTAATTATTTCCCAGGACCAAACCCAAATTCTTACAGATATCCATAGCCTTCATAGTAAACTTAACAAGCGTATATAGTCACATATTACAAATTCAAAAAGAATTCATAAATCATTGAACGAAAAATGTTACAAAACCATTGTATATTCATCTTGAACTTTTTCTAAAGAACCATTCAAGTACTTATAATCTTTCCTCTTAAAGTTGATATGCAATTTACTCTATAAATATGGATATAGCTTACCCAAATAAATTAATTAGATATTTACTCTAATTCCAATGGTAATGGAAGGAGAGAATTATTTAATATTCAATGTTTCATGATCAAAGATGAATCACCCATGACTTAAAGCTAATCAATCTCTCTATCCAAGGCCTTGAATACCCCTTGGTTATTTTTCCTCTTCTTATGTTACCTTGATCAGAAATCTATGTGTCTTTAAAGGATATAAATTGAAGCCAAATCATTCATAGAATTTGTGCCTTAAGATCCCCATCAAAATATCCCCAACTTAAGGACTTGCTCACTTGTACCTTTGATATAAATTTCTGTGTTTAACCTTCCAATAACCTTATAATATACAAATAAAGAATGAACCTAGGAAACTACCTTAAAGGTAGGCATCATCTTCTCTTTAAGAAAATAGAGTTTCTAGCTATCCATATTCCCAATAGATCTAAGAATGGGATTTCCCTAGAGAACTTTAGATCTTGCTAAGTAAACCAAATATTAATACATGCATGTGATGATTCACATTCCAAATGTTCTAGTTATCGAAAATCTCCTCAACCTCAACCCAACCTTTCTAAGAAAAATTACAATGCAAGAACAAAATGTGAAGTGTTTTCTCAATACATTTGTAAAGTAAATAAATACTTGGACCTAATTGAGTTTTTACTGGAGGGATTTATGTGTTAAAACTTTATTTTCCAATATGATCCGCATATAAACTTACACCTCAAAGTGGCCTTAACTTTCCAAAACTTCTACTACCACCATTGCTTATCACCTAGTTTTGGTCCAAAAAGAGTTAAGGATCCAAGATTAGTTAAGGATCCAAGATTAGTGGTATAATCTCCCTAAACTTCATTTAGAGCCAAAATTAATTCATCTATGGAATTACTCAATCTTATATGTGTCTTCTTGATTTTCGTTAAAAACTGATCTCGGGGATGTGTCATCTAGGTTGTCCATGAAATTAAGTGCACATCTACTAATTACTTGTAGGTATTGTAATATTTCCTTTAGGAGGAATATGTATCTACAACACCCCATTATTACATCTACCCCACTCTAACTTGTGAGCAGTGTCCCACTATCTATGCCAAATAAGGACCTATGACGAATGTAATATTGTATCTTGATATCTTAATTAATTGGTAATAAATTACAATTAATTATGTTGATGGCTTCATGTTGCCTGTGTCGGTATAAATGAGTTGTTGCTGCGAATAATGAATATGTTGACACAATTGACAAGGAACAAAGCAACACTAATACGGGCTATAATATTATGAGTGCGAAAATGATGAGGGAATTATAAAGAATTTTTTTGCCAAATCCTTGCCATGAAATTTGAATTTGAATATGAGCCTTTTCCCTCTTGCCAAAAACAAATAGATTGTGAATGACTAGATATTTGGAACAATCACCCTCATAAATATGGAAGTTGGAGTGGCAGTTGCAATAATGCTTCAGATTTAATGAAAGGAATGGGTTGAGTACATTCCTTGGATTTTGAACTTCACCCATGAATTTCCTACGAGAAAAAATTAAATGTGGGATTGTATAACATCAAACTACATTGATTATGGAAAAATATGGAAGGAAGTAGGAACCATGAAGCAAAAGTGTGTGAGACATTCATTCACAGAAGAATCATTCGTTTGGACACTGAGAGAGAGAGAGAGAGAGAGAGAGAGAGAGAGAGACCCACATAGAGTAGAGACACATAGGTGCATGAGTAGAATGTTTCCAATCCCAAGTGGAATGATGGTTGAAGTATTTTGCATGATTAAACCGTGTTGGGTGCCCAAAATACGACCAGAAAAGTGCTAATTGTAGATTGGCATGATGTTGGTGTGTTTTGGGCACCCTAAAAATAAATTTTTATTTTCAAACATTTTCAAAATAGCTATACTATGTAGAATTGTAAGGTAGGCTATGATTTGATACGTGTTGGTTGAGAAAGACAAACAAGAGGTGGGGACATCAACGAGTGACTATAGAGTAGAGAATGGATTCCCTTATTTTCTTTAGTAACCAAGCTAAGAGGAACCTAGAGATCACAGAGGCCTAGAATCAATTGGGAATGGAGATCCCTATCTTTATCATATGTGTGAATGAGAGTTGCTTTCAACTATATCAATTACCAATGAGTTATTGGTTTTCCCCTTGTGGCATCAACCTCACTAAGGGGTGGCCAACTATAGAAATTTGATGTGCAACTGACCATATGGTTGGGTGGAAACGACTCCTTCCTAGATTGGTTGCAAGCTTGAATTTCAACTAAGTTTTTCTTCTATTCAATTATTTATTGCTCATGAAAGTTTGTAGTGTTTAACTTTCTAATAATGAAAAATCGGTTTTATGATTATGGCATATATATTTATTCATGCAAAAATCTAAAATTATGTTTAATTTTAATATATTTAAGCATGAATGTGTATTGCTATTAGTTTGCAAGATCTTTTTGGAATAAATTGATGTTTGAAGTGTAGAAATTAAACTACATAATCATCTTGCCTAATCATATGAAGAGAATTGCTTAAATTTTGGTGGGAAGTAACCTTTAGTAAGTCCTCATGCTTATATTTTACTCCTCTCTATAAGAAAACCATAAATAATGATGGGCAATAACTCCTAGTAAGTAGGCTTATTTACATTTGATTCCTACCTAAATTGAATCGGAATTGAATTTGAATTTTCGGCTATATAAGTTCATATGAATTTTGAGCAATGTTTGCATAAAATTTAGGGGTTAGTAAATGTTGGCAAGAAATCTTGTTTACTAAGTGAATATGATAAATCATGGTAATAATCCATTCTATAGAAAATTATTCTTTAATGCATTACATATATGAGAATATAAGTATGCATATAATTACTTACATTCATGGATTTTCTCGTGCATGAAGAAGAAGAAGAGAATTTTGGGTAAGAATTTTACTCGAGTGTGATATTTTACAATTCGATGCATAGAGTGTGCTTTGTAAATTTGATTTTCCCAAATGTGATATTTTGGAGCTCAATGCAGAGAGTGTGCATTGTAAATTTAATTTAATTTCTCAATAGAGATGATATTTTTAATGTTTAACTCAATTTGTTTTTTGATTTTTTTTGTAGAGCTTGCTAAATTATACTCCATAGACTGTCACAAGAATTCGTGAAGATTTTATCATGTGAGCATTTTAAATTTCATTGATGACTATTAAAATCATGGTGAAATTGTAAGTTAGATAAAACTTTAAAAAGGTAATGCATTAAATTTAGCTCATGGTCTACCATGCCACCAAGTTTAGAAAATTTGACAAAATTTCTAAAAGATACATGTTAAATTTTGTCTAGAGCTAAAAGTCTAGTACATGCTAAAGTTTTCCCAGTGAAAAATTTCGTCATTTGGAGAAAGATCCAAAGTGAAATTTTACTGATGCTTGATGAGCCCATCAAGGGGTCAATGAAAAGTGAGGTATTTATTTTATCATTAAACAATGCTCAATGAAAAGCGAGGCATTTATTTATGTGTGATTAAACAAAATGTTTGGAGTTTACCCTGTCCTTGGATCTACAAAAGCATGGGTTTGACCTCATCCTTATTGGAAAAATGTTTAGACTTATACCCCTGTTGTGCTTGTCAACAACCCCCCATTTATTAAAGCTAGTAGTAAAATATTACTTTAATAAATGGGGACCCTTTCAAAATAATGTATATATCCAAAAAAATCAATCCTAGCATGTAGGTATTTCTTTTATTTTTATAATAAATCAAGATTATCAAACAAAACCTATAAAACCATAAAAATGCTACTTTTTCTTATTTAGCATGAAATGCATCACAAACGATACCTTTTTAACCCACCATGATCTACGACAAAACAATAAAAAAAGCAAATCTATATTCGAAAAACGGTCATAATGTTAGAAAGTCCTTAAAGCTTCTTTAAAAAAGCTAAAGTCTCGCATCAAAAATTATGAAAGACTTCTCTTAAGAGGTTACCCAGAAGTATTACGATCTGCAAGATCGCAATATGCAAAATTGCGATGGTATAATAGCTTTCTTGCATCGCATTTCAATCATATGACACAAGCCTCAACCTATCATAAACTGATATTGCGAAACGCGATCACGTCTTGGACCCACCTCTTAATCTTTCCACCAACACATGCAGAGGTCCATTATTCATTAAAAAGAAGCCCGATAAGTAATGTAGTTTGTTTCTCGCATCTCGCATCTCGCACAAACTCAAAAAATGGTAATTTAAACGAAAACAAATTATGCGATATAACGATCTGCGATATTGCTTTGCAAATCGCAAAATTGCTATTATCATATTTTAAAGGCTCACCACCCTAGGAGATTGTTTCCCGATTTACGATGTGAATATTTATGGACATTTAAGTTAAAGGATAATGGACCATTAATGGGCATTTATGAGGAAGTAACTTCATTTATGTGTGAAAGGCCATTAGAGTGATTTGATATGTTCTTATGTGATTTCAATTAATACACCTTTATTGCCTTTACTGGTTTTCTTCATCGATTCATTCCTACGTTCAATATCATTTTTATTTGATAAATTGTTCCACTTGAAACTTTTAGGAAAAAGTCACAGAATAGGAGGCCAAAAGCAATGGTGAAGAAAGGGAAAGCAGTCGCCTTTGAGAAGTCAGAAATCACTCCTTTGTTCACAGATACTACATGTAATAGGGAATCAGGGAAATCTACATGGGAGGCTATGGATCAATTACTTGAGGAAGAACAACCAAGGATTCTTATGACAATGATTACAGTTGATGGGATCGATTCCTCTGATGCTTCCATAAATAAACTTGCGTGCTCATTTTTGCACCGAATAGCTGCACGACCAAAAATAATCCCCTATACAGGCATGTAAGTGGATCATTGACGATGCTGATATATCTAACAGAGAATTCAAAGGAGGAGGCCAGGAAGTTATAGGATCTTTCACTCTAGATAACCTAAGGCTTATGTACCACTTGTCGGAGCCACAGGTTACCTACAATAGGCAATTTGTTGAGAAATTTGTCAAAGAAAATGAAGACCCGACGGACTGCACAAAGAATTGGTCAAATAATGAAGAAAGAATCAAGAAAGACAAAAACGGTATATACGCCACCGCATCTGTTTGTTCTCCTTTCTATTTTGCTGTGGCTATGCTCTGTAGGCTATTTGGCAAACTCGACACTAACAAATTCTCCTTAGAATTGTTTCCCTTAATAGATGTAGCCATTAATGCAACAATAATAGATTGGGCACAAATCTTGTCTGATAATTTAGCTAAAGCAATTATAGAGTATAGAAGGAAAAGGAGTATTGCTTCGAGGTTTTACCTTCCGTTTTTCATGTGTGCTTATGTTATGGATGCTATTTGTTTTGGTTCTAAATTCCATCTTATCGGATGGAAGTGGACTATTTAAGATCCACTTCCTATTCACATCCACCACAAAGACATGTGGGAATCCAATTTTGAACCACATTTTTTCAAGATTTGTCACGGGGTTATGCTTCCCATCCATAAACAGATTTATAACCGAGATGCCACTAGATTCTCCCAAGAAGCCTATATAGACATCCTCCCAGTAGCCCGATGGTTCTAGGAAGAGACATTTACATATGTCAGAGTGTTTGGCAGCATCGCCTCTTCCCATGTTCTCCCTTTCTATGTCCTAGATAAATTAATGGCTAGAGAGATAGCCTATCAGACATGCAGTGAAGGAGGAATGAGCAAAGCATTGAAGGAGTCAAAGAAGGTAATTTGGCCTCCATTTCCTATGTCATGTGGAGTGTTTGCATTACATGACCTTGGACATGTGTTTATGGAAGTAGATAATATATTGTCTCTATGATTACCTAAGTTCCCCGGAAGACAATACGACCCATTGGGTATTGTCAAGGATTTTACCCCTATGGTCAAAGTAAAAATATTCAGCCATGAGAATAACCCATTTGATGATATTTTCCTATAGAAGAATACCTTTAGAGAAGTGAAGCTATGGCACAGATAATTTTTGATCGAGAGGGTCTTGAAACATTTTATAGCTACAGAGAAAAGAGATTATCAAAAGTTCCATTGGACCAATTGTTAATTGAAACAATAAGGGAGCCCACTCCCAGTGTAAGCATAGATGGTGACTCTAAGGAAAAGATCTAAAACCAATTCTGGAAAGGGATCTGAGAAGTCTTCAAAAAATAAGAAAAGCAAGAGTAGGGAATCAATCCAAGATACAACCTAGTCTGCAGCAAAGACAGATGAGCAGACTTCGACCCTCGAGTAGATTGAAACCCATACTCCCTCTATACAGCTGATAAAGCCTCAGGTAATTGATTTGGAAGAGGGGTGGGCTAATTTCAACAAAAGAATCAACACATAGGAATAAGCACAGGAGACGCAAATGACACATCAAGAAACAACTCCAGAAATTATAACAGGGGGGACTTTGAATACTCAAGAAATAGAACACATTCTTGCTACCCCCACCTTTGAGATTGTTTTAAGAATAGAAGAAATTCCCCCTCTTGATGTATTTTACAGCCCACGACACAAGGTCATTGTTAAGAGATAGAGAAAGAAAAGAAAATTGGAATCCACAACTGCTACCACTCTAGACAATGAGCCGATGAATGTCCTCTGGAAAGACTCACCCACTGACCCATCGACCAACTTCACCAGGCTTTCGTAGTTCACAGGTGCATATGCTACGACAACCATTGACAAAGCAACAGAAGTACAACTGTTGCTTAAAGAAAAATAAAACAAAAATTTGTCACTAGAACAACAATTACAGCAAGACAAAACCAACCAACAAGTAGAAATAAAATTGGCTAAGCTACAACAGGAGTTCCAACAAATGCAAATAGAACATCAAAACAGCTTGGCAGGTAAGGAGGCATAGATACAAATCATAACAGATCTGCATAAAGATGACCCAAAGATTGGTCAGTTTGTCACCGAAGCACTCAGCCTCAATTCCTAGCTCACACCAAAATGAATTGATATGCCAAAAAATCTTGCAGTGGAACTCTCACTGTGAAATAAGCGACAAATTAACAAGCCAAGTTGTGGAAATGCAACTGGAATATGATGAAATTCTTAAAAAGGTTTCAGATATAACTTAGCAAAATTCTGAGAATGGGAGAAGAGCCGACATGCTCAACCTGGATGAATCACATAAGGAGATCTTATTTACAAGTTGGGGTTATTGGCTCAAAGAGGCAGAACAGGCCACATAGAATGCGGCAGCAGTGGCAAACGACGTCATTGAAAGTGTAAATGAAAATTTGCATAGTGCTAATCTTGTGGCAGAAACCATCCCTGGTTTCCTTCTGAATGCAAAACAACTTGAATTACAGTGGAAATAGGCAGCAGAAGAAAGAACAAAAGCAATTGGGAAAGTGAGTAGGTTAAACTGGGAGGAATATTGGCAATATGACCCTGAAATCCCTGATTGTTTCTACCGAGAAAATGGCGCCAATGCTCATCAATGCCGTGTTTACAGGACAACTGAAAGACGAAGTCGATCAACCTACACTCCTCAAGACCATGCTAGATATTTGCGATCTGAATGATCGAATATAGGATTAGTCATTTTGCACATCTCTATTTTTGTTTTATTTTGCTTAAATTGAGGCAGGTCGTTTAAACCTCCTCGACTTTTTTTTGTAATAATCTATTTTTAGTTTCATAAGTTTGTATTTAAACCCCTCTCATGCATTTAGAAAGGGGTCCAGAAATTTTATCAGAAACATTCTTCAGAACATGCACTTCTGCTCCCTTTGAGGAACTTTAGTGAAATTAATGGAACAAGATTTATTTTCTACTTGAATTTGACATCTTCTACTGAAATTGCACTTGTGTACTCTTAGATGATGTTGGATGATTTGAAAGTAGATCAATATTGCTAGAGCACATGAGTAGAACGTATTATAAATGGTACTTTAATCTCTTGATTCTTTTTACTTATGCATAAAGCAATACATTATCTTCAAGTTATTTATGTATGAAAGTTTGAATTTTTGATTGTCATTATTGCACTATTGTATGATGATGATTTATAGTTTATGCTCAATACATGAATGATTTTTATGTGATATATCTCTCATATCGTTTCGGCTAACTTTTTATATGAAATGATCATTGTTAAACAGATTCACTTCTTATCGCAATTGAATGATCTTTATTATCAATTGCTTTCAGACATCATTTTAGATCGCATATATCATGTTACTCCCGAGATAGTCATAGTTAGATAAATATTTTTGATTAGGACAAATTGCACATGATTATTAGTTAAATTAGATTAGTTTGAGGCTAGGTATTACTCCAAAAATCTCAAAAAATCATCCCATTAGCACAAGCATAAAAATAGATTGGGAAATTGGTTCCATCATCCCCATTTGGAGCCACTATTCCAAATAGAAAAGGAGCTGTCCTAAGGTCCAGACCAGGCGGTTATCCCCCTTATTGAGGCAACGATTTTCGAGCCTTCAACATATTTGGAGCTAGAAGGAGGGCATGACTATGAATGACAAGTAAATATAAATCTACAGGCCATTCTAAGAGTAAGATTCCCTCACCATCACCTTCAACTTCTCGTTCACATTCCAAATCTCCTATTTCGAAGACAGAAGTTGAAAGAGAAATATACAGAGCCCATTGCTGAAATCCTAAACAAGCTAGGCAGTTCTTCTTCTGAACCCCCTGAAGTACAATCTCTGATACACAAATTGCAAGTGATTTCAATATCTCAAGAAGAATCTGAGTTATCCCAAGGCAGTGCCAGTTTTCAATATATCCCATTGCAACCGCTAACTAGTGCACAGAGTGAAAAACTTGGAATCCCCCCATTTGAATTCCCTCTACCAAGTCGTAAAAAGGCTAAGAAGACACCATCAAAATCTCAAAGCGAGGTTCTTTCATCATCATCGTCCATTCCATCTATATCATTGCAAGGTCACACACCCGCTTCCCAACTCCAGATTGTGATTCACACAGGTACAAGAGCTGCACCATCCTCTACCCAATCATCTTCAACCACTACTTCACTCTCTTCTACTAATATCCCAACAATGGCACAAAATCAACCTCAACCAAGGCCATGGACCAACCCAGGAGCTGTCAGAATGGCTGGACCTTTGACCCAATTTCCATCACATCCAAAAAAATGGTTACCTGAATTTAACCATGATAGTGGCATGTTAGCTTAAGAACATATAAATAATTTCATGTTTCCATTAATTTGAATGGAGTAGCAGAACAAGACGTAGTTGTAAGATTATTCCCATATACTCTACAAGGAGCAGTAGGATCATGGTACTTTTCATTACCATCAGGCTCTATTCATAGCTGATATGATTTTCAAGAGAAATTTTTAACTAAATTTGGAGATGATAGGTCTACAATAACTTTGATAAATGACCTCTCCAATTTGAAAGTCGAACCAAAAGAACCCATTAAGGACTTCAACTCATGTTTCAATAAGTTATTGAATAAAATACCTACAACATCCAAGCCCAGCGAGGAGGTCCGAAATGAATGGTACATTTCTGCTCTACCTTCAAACACAACCATCTTCATTGATAGAGCTGCCAAACCAACGTTAACCGAAAATATGAAAGAAGCAATAGCTATTGAAAAACGTATCTTGGCCGTAGAAAAGAAAAACGCATTAAAGGAAAGAAAATCCAAGAAAGTAACCTTTAGAGATGATTTTAGGAAAAAACCACCAAAGGATCCTTTTGATCTGGAAGGGTTACAAAAATTCCTCAAGACCATTTCTGATGAAATGGTTGACATAAAAAAACAAGTAGCAGAATCTTCTTCCAAGAAACTATTTAGACCATATAAAAGGAACGCCCCAACCGATCCTAAACCTCCAAATGCCATATCGAACGCTGAATCGGATGGAGATGAGGAATAAGCCTTAAGTGAAGAACAAACCAACGATGAAGAATTAGTGGAATTACAAGGAATGTGGGATTTTATCCTTCCAAACAAAGAGGACCAAGAAGCACTACCACAACACATAGCAAATGAGGCTTTACAAAGGAAATCCTCTTTCAAGGGAGCTGCTGCTTCAAACTAAGCGTCTTAGGGGATTCTGATATGTAGGCCACCTCCACGGACTTAAGATGCCATCGCTGCTCCAATCTCTGGTGCTGCAATCTCGTGGATTGAAACTAACACAGGTGAGCCACTAGCTCGACCTCCACATCACGACATAGTCCTCTCACGTTGCAATGGAAGTTTTCCATGCGGATTTCATACATGTAGCCCTTTAAAACAAGAGAAAAAAACACAGCCAACATTATCATTGCAACTATTTTCCTCATATCCGCGACTAGTCGCAAAAGTACACGGGATTCCTGTGACGAACGTCGCAGAGGTACATCACAATCCTACAACGATGCGAAAAATGAAATGTGTGTGAAGGGATCAACAATATCGTCGCAATTACTCTTCAGTTTCTCAACGAGTCATCGTAATTACTCTTCAGCTTCCTATTGATGATGTGTCTTCCCTCAATAGCGTACAGACCTCTCCTTCTTGCATCTCTGATACCTGGAGAGTGTACACACACTCATGCAATACATGCTATATTTCTATGTGGAGAATAGCCTAGTACAGATAGGCTTTCACATAATGAGGTGGTTTGAACCACTCCCTAAATATTAGGATTTGAGATCTAAAGTTAGAATCTCAATCCTATCATCACTATAACATCTTTCTAGGTTAATCTTTCTCCATTATCTCCAACATAAACCTATACATAAATCTTTATTTTGGAAATTATTTTTTGATGGATCCAGATCCAATGATGGAGCAGGGGAAGGATGCATATTAGTTAGCCTAGAAGGGGAAAATACTATGCTAGCATGTAGACTTGAATTTGATTGCACAAACAATGTTTCTGAATTTTGAAGCGTTGGTTCAAGGTTTGTACAAAGTAATTGGTCTTAATATCAAATACCTCCAAGTGTTTGGAGATTCTGAAATTGTCATTAGACAAGTAAGAAAATACTATACATTTTCTATCAGGACATTTGAAACACTATCAATCATTAGTCCAAGACTTGACCTCACATTTTATAGCGTTTAATATTTCCTCTAACCCAAGAGTCCAAAATGCTAGTGTCGATTGTTGGGTCTTGAAAATGTCATTCATTTCCATTACACTTTCACTATTATGTCCATTATATCACCTCCATTTCACCACTATGTCACCACATTCATCCCACTTTCATTATCATTGGGCCACATTTATGTTTTTCCAATCTTTATTAATTCTAAGTTTTCTTAAGTGAATTTGTGGTTAAAAATTAGAAAATA
>APFE031500126.1:0-75439 GCA_000404065.3 Pinus taeda
AAAAATAAATAAAGAAATTATTATAACAAAAAAAAAGAAAAAAAGAAAAAAAAGCCCATTACATAACCCCTAAGTTCATCTCGACAAAGCAAAGAAAGAAGTCAAAATGGGTTCCACACAAGAATTACTATTTTGGACTAAATGTTCATCTTCTCAAAACGTAATTGGATATACATATATTAAAAAAAATTGTGATTTAAATTGTCCAAGGTGTGGAAGACTATTTAATATAGAAGAACATCAAGAAAATGAGTAAATGTAAATAAACTATTAAAGGAAGAGGTCAGGAAACTTCAACAAAAGAGTGAAGCCTCAAAGAAGAGATGTAAAGATCTCACAGAATGGTTTCATGCAAAATCAACAGAATGCAACGAAGAAATTTTGCATCTAAGAAACCACAATGAGAAACTTCTTGCACAAGTCAAAAAGTATAAAACTAAGAAGCACAAGTTAGAACAAGAAAAAAAAGGTTTTGACAAAAAATACAACGGAAATTTATCAAAGAAAGAAGAGGAAAATTTACGTTTTAAAAGCCTTAATCAGAGATTATTAGAACAAATCAAAAGTTTAAAAGATGATGAAGCTACTAAGAATAAAGTCGGAAATTTAGAAAAGGATGAGCTTGTACATTTAAGGAATCATAACCAAACTCTACTTACACAAATAAAAAAACTTAAAAATGACAAAATATCACTGAATGACAAGGTAGAACAACTTCAAAGTGAAGTACTGAAGTCGTCAATCGTTTCAGTTCAAGTTGAAGATAAGAGAATAAACACTGATCTAGTCAATATCACAAGCAAGGAAGAAGATGAGTCTAGAGAAGTTAAAACATATGCACATGATGCAATCCAAACAATGGACATTCCAAATGATGATTCAGTGGCCAACTTAACAATAATAGCGTTTGAAGAAAATTAGGTATCAACAACTAATATGATAGAGGAAAGCCAAACCAAAGGAGATATGTATCGACATCCAAATCACAAGAGTAGACCTTCCAATCAAGCTACGTACCAATATCGCTCAGAAAATAAACAACAAAATTATGTTCCCAAGGATACTGAAGTTTGCAGAATACAGTCTTATGATAAATATTCATCAGACAATTTGATTCCACAGAAGATCAATCTAGGATGGTTCGATCCCTTCTCCGTGCGACAATTTTGTTTGTTACTTAGAGGATCATATCAACTAGTATTAATGAAGATGACAATGCCAAGACGAGAAGACATTGGAAGAAGGAAAAGAGATCAAGTCTTTCATCAGTAAGCTTTGAGGACAAAGCTTTTTGAAGGGGAAGACTATGTTATGAATATAATTCATAATAAAATAATAAATGTCAATATAAATATAGATAAATAATTAACTAATGATTAGTTAGTTAACAATGAAAAGGCATGTCTTAGAGACATGCCTGTTTGTGAAAAGGTACTTACTTGGCTATATATACAGGACCCTCATTCTCAATTGTAATCATTCTTATTCATACATTTAATATATAATATTTGTATCCTCATGGATGTCTTTATATTCCAAGTCTTCTGGAGTAATTAATCTGTAGAAGGAACTTTGTTTGCTCAGAGTCGTTGGGCCACTGAGAAGGCCTAATGAAGTCCAAAGTGTGCCATGGTGAGAGAATGGACTCCAAAAATAGTGGACAAGCGGTTGGCCCCTTGTTTCCCAAGTAAGCCACATTTGGTGCTCCCAAATGGTGTGGGGGGCACAAGGACATCCTCATGGGTCTCCAGGTGGATTGATAATGCCTGTAAACCATTTGTAAGGGCTAGGATGATGACATAAGCCCTCCCTTTGTCTCCCACAGTGAGACACATCCTCATCTGGACCCTGGAACATCTGCCATGTGTATGGTGAAAGTGTGGAACCGACCGGGTATAGTGAACCAGGTGCATCATCCTCATCTAAAAGGTGGAACACGGGAAATCACTGAGAGGTGCTGGGGATCCATGAAGTATTCTTTGCTATGGTGGAGGCCTATGGCTCTCAATGCTCATCCTACAAGTGCCAATGTGGCCCTCTAGAGGGCTTGGACCCCGTATAGGGAGACCTAGGGTTACTTGGGAGCGGGAGCAAAAATGAGAGCGACATTTTCAGAAGATCCTGGTTTGGGAGTGAATCCCAGAGTGTTTTATATATATATTTTGATGCATATATGTCAACAAAAACATGTAGAATGATGAATTAGATATAAAAAACATAAAAACATAGATTGAACCATATAACAACAATCATCTAGAAGTTCTAATCTTCATCAACCACATCCACAAGTTAGTAACATACAACGTATTGAGTCTCATGAATCATGATTCATCAATCTTAAAGTTTCAAGCTTTCAAAATTCAATATATCACATTTATCATCATTGATCACCAAAGTTGTAAGCTAAGTGTAACCATTACAACATATAATATCTAACATGAAATGAAATGTTATAACATGAAATGAAATGAAATGAAACAACTTTCAACTTTCACGAAGCATCATATTCATAATTCATTACCAATGAGTTATAATTGCCAACTTCAAACTTCAAACTTAAATTGTCATATATTTTTTACAAAAATATCATAATAAATATGAAAGAGTCAACAGTTATAAAAACTACTAGAAACTAGAAAAGACAAGTAAATCTATCATCTACATTTTCCTCTTGCCACCATGAATAATGTCTAATTTGAGTAGGTCGCGGTGGTCTTCTAGGAGTCTCCTCCCGCACAATCCCACGACCAGAACCAGAAGGCGCATGCCCTCGACGTGAGGATGTACATGGAGGTGATGACAACAATAGAACTTGACTTGGAACTCGAACATTGCTACTGGATGGTGGGGGTGGCATGGTTGTTGCTTCATCTTCCTCTCTCATAAGTTCTGCTTCCATTTCTTCAAGATGTATAGTGCCATCCTCCAAATTATCGTCCTCTGGGTGGTTGTCCCAAATTTTATATGTTGGATCCTCATAAGCCGGATCATAATGATGACTTAACAACCTCAAGTTGTAGTGCACATAAACCAAGCTTTCTGCCCGATTTTCATTGAGTCTGTTTCTTCTCACATTATGTATGAAGCTGTAGGTGCTCCAACACCTTTTTGCAGAAGAAGTATTTACAACTTGTGAGAGAACTTTTTTTGCCAATTTTGGCAAAAGTTCCTGGCCGCCATATGCTTCCCACCAAGTGAGAGCATCAAATCTGTCTCTATCTTCCATTGCATGGAAGGAACCAAACAAACCAGTGCAATTGAAGTATCCGCCTAATTCAAGATGCAGATTAGCATATTCCTCCTTGTCAGGTATCAACTTGTCTAATGCTTGCAAATATCCTGTAGATACCTCATCATCTATATGGGGTTTGACCCTAACCCCACCCCCAGGTGCAGGTTGGCCCAACCAAGATGCATAGTAGTATTTTGGCGTAAGGATATACGCCAAGGCATGTAGTGGAACATTAAGTTTATTCCACCATGTACACACACAATTGTGAATCAGTGTATACAAGTTGGGATCATCGTTTTGAACAATATCTTTTGTTTGCCCCATCATGGTATCCATCTGCTCATACACCTCCCTAATCACTGGTTTATCTGTATCTGCAAACAAATCATGTGATAAATGGGCTTTTTGAATTCCAATACTTGCCTTACATGTGCCCAAAACTGACCATTAAGAGCGGTTTCCTCTACTTGTTCAAAACCTTGCTTGTCAGCTGCATTTGTAGCTCTTTCCTTTAATACCTGCTAGTGTGGACTTGATACCATGCTAACCAATGACTCTCTTACTTTCAAAAGGTCCCTAAAGGTGAGGTAATAGCTCGGAAATCTAGTCTTCGCAATCTTTAACAACTCCAATCTTGAGTGACTACGGAAAATGCCATGGGTATTGCTATGGTTTGTAATAAATTTTATCATTTGTTTGTCTCTCTTGTACAAATCACCAATCCATTTGTATTGTTGGTTTTTGTTCTTAATAATATCATTCATCAAAAGGTTCATTATGTGAGCCAAACACCCGGACCAAAATATGTTGGGGTATTTATCCTCAATAATTGCTCTCGCTGCCTTACAATTAGGAGCATTATCAGTGATGACTTGGATGACATTGTATGGCCCAATATGTTTAATTGTTTCAAGTAATGGTTCTGCAATGTTGATGCCAGTATTGAACTTGTCTGAGTAATCATATGCTGAAAGAAAGATGGCAGCACTAACAGACACAACAAGAACACTTATCAATGGCTTGCCTTTTACATTTGTCCATCCATCAGATATAGTGGATAGCCCAAGTATTTGTCATTCTACTCAAAGAATGTGATATTTTTGCTTTTTCATGATCAAGTCCAATGGTTCTAGCCTTGTCATACCCAGGGCTCTTTTATCCTTTAGGGGCATCATTTATGGAACTAACCATTTCATGCCAATAAGGTGAGGGAAGAACATTGAATGGTATCCCACATGCATAGAGAAATCGGTAAACTTTTGAATCCACATCATTCCTACACCCTTCATCAAGGAAATATGATATGGTTCTATGCCTTAAAGAGATGTTTTGTGACCCTGTGCCTCCATATCCACTGCCATGGGAGGATGTTGAAGGATTTCTTTGTACATATGATTGTGAGCTTGGTTCAAAGAAACCCTTTGATCTTTTAGATTTGTATTGGGCTTCCTCCTCTTCCCTTATGTATTTGGCTCTCTCTGTTGCTGACACACTTGTGCAAGTTTTAATTCCTATTTGTTTATCTCCATCCCATGGTCTTTTCCCGCAGAGGTGCTTTCTAGCACGGGTGTATGAACCTGTGTAATTATTGTTGCAATGGGGGTAGTGAAATTTAGTGGTTCCACCCCCCTTCCTTGCTTTAGGCCTAGTAACATACTTCCACAGTGGGGTTTGGTCTTGTTTAGTTTTTTTGAGCTGAATCATGTTTACTCTCCTCCAGCTCCTCCTCACCAAGGTACGCTTCTTCAGGGTTTTAATCAAATCCACTATAACCACTTCTTCATTTTCAACCCTCATTTTTCTACTCTCCAGCACCATAATAACCAAAAAAAGAACCAAGAAGAAGAAAATGGCAAGCAATATAACCATGATGTTTGAAATTTGAAGTTTTGAATATGCAAAAAAATGGCATGGGAATGGGAATGGGAAATAGAGAATTTTATTTATTTATTTATTAGCAATGAACATAATTTTTTTTTTGCTAGATTAGAGTGTAGATCCTACCTCTTTGGCCTCCAATCTCCCCTTGCAAGCTCTTCAAACTCCTCCAAGCTCCCTCTCACCAAGCTCCTCTCCTCGCTTCAAACTCTCTTGCTCTCTTTCACTTAGGATGAAGTGAATAATGGGAGGGGAGAGGGTTTATTTATTCCCCGCCCTCCCCTTGCCTCTCTTCCTTTTTCCCTGCCCTTCCCTCTTTCCATGCCCTCTTCGCCTCTCTCTCGGCCGCGAAGGCTTCGCTCTCTGCCAGTCGGGAGCGACGCTTCTTCCTTCGATCCCAAAAAAACCAAGGAGTGGTTTTTTTGGGTCAGGGGCGCGACTTCGGAGTCGCTCTCGACCGGTGTGCGGATTGGGAGCGGGATCGGGGGGGGGGGGGGGGGGCTCCCCTGCAACCCTAGGGAGACCAATCCCCAAATGGAGACCCACCTGCAATCCTGCATAAGATCCAATGCGTTCCCTTGTCCTCCAATACAACAAATCATTAGAATAATCAAGTAAAAGAGCTTACAAGTCATGGAATCAAATTTCAATAGGGCACTTCATGGTGGCATGCCCTTCCATAGTGGGCTTTGGCATGTACAAGTGTCTCCAAGCTCAATAAGGGGGTTAACCAAGGACCCTATTAGGTGGTTTCAACCTTTAAAGGGGGTGAGATGTCCATGGTACATCCATCAAGTGGTAGGTGGCATGTGATATAATGATAGAACAAAGTGGGGATTAGGGGAATGCTCCAAGCCACATGTCATGGTACAAGGGTAGCTATGATGAGGGAAACCCACACTTGGGTATATGACTGTAGGAGGGAGCAAATCGTGGTGCATGAGTTAACTCGACGTTTGCTTTTCCATCCTTATTCATATGCCTTTTTCCTTTTGATTGATTTTTTTCATAATTGCTTGAGGCTCTAGGGGATGAGAGCATGATGCGTAGGATTCAACATTGGGTATTGTTGAGAAATATAGAGGGCAACAAGTGTAGGTGATTTCTTTTACTTTGATAACTGCTTGTGATGTATTTTTGCTTTCTTTGATTAACTTCTTCTTTCCTTTATTATTATTAGTGTTCTCTATCATCAAACAACTACCAAATCATAAAGAACAATGAGACAATAGGACACAAGATATAGGCAATTAACCAGGGCCAAAACGTCTCCAACTGAGAGGAAAACCCACCAGAATTCTTCTCTTCTGATAGAACTTCAATTGACGAATTCCAAGACCTATGACCCTTGACCAAGACCCTCCAAGACCAAGTCATCCTTCCTTCTTGATGAGCTTTCCTTACACAGTTTCCAGTACTTTGACCTTCGAGCAACTTCTCCAACAACTTCGACCCCAACAACAATTTCTGCAACTTCGACCTAGTAGCTTCAACAACTTTGACCTAGCAGCTTCACAACTTTGACCTTGATGCAGCTTCAACAGCTTCGACCTAACAACGTCACAACTTTGATCTAGAGGCAGCTTCACAGCTTCGATCTTGCAACTTCACAACTTTGACCTTGCAGCTTCACAGATTCGGCCTTGCAGATTCACAACTTCGACCTTGCAACTTCGTAGATTCGACCTTGCAGATTCGACCTTGTAGCTTCACAGCGTCGACCTTGCAACTTCACAACTTCGATGTAGCTTTAGAATTTCATCTAGCCCAAAAATTGTAGAAACCCTAACGAAAGAGAGAGAGAGAGGCCTAAAAACTTCGATCTTGATCTTCTTCTTGATCTTCGTCTTTTTCCAACTTTTATCTAGATGAGATCGAACTTGCTTGACTGAGTGTGCAAATGAGGTCAAATTCCTTCTTATTTATAGGCTTGTAAGTGGTATAAATTGCTGACGCTGACTTGTCCCTTCATGTAGGCCGACTTGATCTTTGTGCCATGACGAGGTCTTAGAGCGTCTTTTGACTCTATTTTGACTCAATAATTTTTTCTTTACAATATGTAACATGCCCAAATGGGTCTTCAATACGTGACAATAATTCAATTGACTTTATGACAAACCTAGAAGCACTCAATGGGTGCTTGACCTAAAAATAAATTTTCCTTGAGCATGAAACCCATGCCTCAAGAACACAAATAATAAATTTATTTTTCTCTTTTCATTAAATACATAAAATCACGATTACATATGCCATTATGAAGACTGGACTTAGTTACATATTTCAATAGGTACCCCCTTTTGAGATGGGGCATTTCATTGCCCACCAAGGGTTGGGACAATCATGGGTTCCTTAATGTGGAGGGGGCTCATAGAGCCCATAGGAACTAGGGTGATGGTCATAAATACGAGGTAGAGTTCATGTTTGGCTTTCACCCACATGCTAAGTTTGTATGTCCCAGCCATCTGTTGCATTTCGTGGTACATTTCCTATTGGGAGTGGCCAAATTATGTTTTTTCTTTTCTTTTTAGCTGCATCAAGCTCCGGGGCATTGTTCCAGGCCCGACCCAAGGTGTAGACAAGGGGAGGGGGAGGCTAACCCTATGTGGACCCAATTGACACATGTGGACCCAAATGGGAAAAGAGATGAATGGGGCTAAAATGAGCGGAGGGGAGTGATGTATATGGTGTCAGGAAGCGGGACCACACAACTAAAATTGGGATTTCTCATGTAGTGCCAACACTAAAGCTAATGGCTAGTAAAGGAGATCCTATGGGACTAGGATACAAGGCTAACCACCAAATCAGACAAAGGAGACAAGAGTACAAACCTAGCCTACTCTTTCCACCGAATCCCCCCACTAATCCATTGCCGAAAGTGTCCATGATAAGTAAGGAAAATTACTCAACTATACCAATGAAAAAGCCATACCTTTGGGGTCGGGAGGCCCACCTTCAAATATATGATCATAATAGATGGGCGAGGTACCACATGGCCGACTCAGGTGGCGGAGATAGTGGCACATCGAGCTATCTGGTGGCTGGAAGGGGCTGTTGGCTACTGGCTGAGGACTATCTAGGTGAAATTTTTTCTCCTATGCATACTACCCACAGGTGGTGGGTAACATCTGGCTCCAACTGGGACATGAGCTCTCGCAAAGAAGCATAAAGCTACTTGGATGGGAGGTCATGAGAACACCAACAATCTTTTGATACTGTAGAGCTGTTACTTGCACATATCAAAGACCAAGCACACGGGGCAACATTTTTTTGTGGTGTCTTATGATCACCCATGCTTAATATTAGGCCATAAAATTAATAAGAAAATAAGATATATTCTAAATGCAATTTCAATCTAAGTGCAACTACTCTATCATGATAATATCATATGATGTTAGTTCTAATGAGAAAATCAACATGCAATGCATCCTAACCTAACATGCATGCTACATCACCGAAATACTAAGTGTAATCATAGACCCAATGCAACCAACATATCATCCAATCAATATGAAAACAATTTCCTTTCTGCTTCCTCGTGCAACAGATCCAAAGTCAAGGGCAGGAATGACAACATGGAATGTCACAAGGGCAGGAGGTGGGAAAATGAAATAACCACACATGGAGCATTACGAGGAAAGAGGGAGCCAAGGGATGTAATCTATTCTACAAGATTCTTTCTTCCAACCAAAAGATAGAGATATCAACAATTAAGCTCAAAAATGTCCAATGGATAACAACCTCAGGCATATCATCCCCATTATGGTCCTCAACATTAATATGATATTTTATGACCACCATAGGGTCATAATTGGGAGGAAAGGGAGACCGATGACATGGGGAGATACAACAAGCAGGTTGCTCATGATAATCATATTCACAATCCTGAGGGTATGAGGGGGAAGGAGGGATACATCTAATGGATGGTTCTTCCTCAACATCATACCTAAGAGAGGAAAAGGGATAATCAATAATTGTGATAATGTGAGAATGGCCAAGGCGAGGGCTCGTGGATATTATAGCTATGCTATTCGGATCCTGGAGGAGGCATGGGAAAGCAAGGCCTTTGTTAGTGTCATCACTGATGTCATAAATGGGCTCCGTTATTTCTAATATATCTTAATATAATAAATATGATAAATAAATAAGAAAAGATATATAAATATCTTTGAATATATATATATGTGTGTGTGTGTGTGTGTGTAGGTGAACCATGAAGTGCATTCGAGTGGAGAGTTGAGAGTCAAGGAAAAGCATTGTTGAGCAAAGAGTGGCACTAAATCTTTATGAATACGTGCTTAGTTCTTTTTTGAGTGTAGGTCTTGATGAAAATTTGGTGAAAGTTTCAAATGAGCCTATAATGCTGTAAGTGGTGCATTGGTCAAGTAATAAGAAAGAGCATTGCCGGGTAAGAAGGGAAAGCATCGAATGGTTATCCGAGTTGGAGCTTGGAGAGAACAACATTGAGCAAGCAATGAGAAACAAAAACCAACTTCTAAGTGGTAGAGAATTAGGGATTTTCCCTTTCTAATTTGAAAAATGAAACCTAAATCACGATTTGGAATCAAATTTGAATTAATTTGATTGAATTTATTCACCAAGTGGTTCATTTTTGGGTCCCACATTCAATTTTTCTTGAAATTAGCGAACAAGATCGAATATGTTCGGATTACCTTGAAATTCGGCGCACATCGAACTTGAAGCTTCAATTTTGCCGAACCTGGTGACTTAGGTATTGAATCGTGAAATATCTACCTTGACAGAGTGATCCATCTGGTTAGTATACTAGGTTATCATGAAGACTGGCAAGGAAGGGCCTATAGCTCAACAAGTTAGAGCACCTCGTTTACACCTGTGCTAAAATTTCTTCTTCCCTAGGGATTCGCACCAAGCCCTAGCTTGGCTGCTTGGCCTTAAAGGGTCTAAATTAGGTCTCAAATAAAAGAGAGCATATTTATGGATAAAAAGTAGATTTTATCACCAGCAAGGAAGGCTAGTGCCTATTCCTAGGGACAGTGGAGTCTATGGGTTCTTAAAATCGATTTGACCTTGCAAGGGAGTAAGGATATTTTAATGCCTTAGCATCAAAACACTAACTATCTCCTTTGTGGGGGATGAAAGTGTTGAGAAATCTATAGGGTAGTAGATAGGATTATTTTTCCTTTCATGATGACTGCTTGTGATGTCTTTTTACTTTTTCTCACTTATTAGCTTCTCTTATTATTATGTTTGTTCTTATCATCAAACAAATACCAAAACAAGAAGAACAATAGTACACAAGGACACAAGATATAGGCTGCAAGCCAGGGCCAAAACCTCTCCACTTGAGAGGAAAATTCGTAAATCTCTTCTCTTCTTGTAGATTCTTCAATTGACGAATTCCAAGACGTCTAAACCAAGACGAACACCCATCTAGACCAAGTCCAACCTTCTTGATGGTGTGCTTTCCTTGTCCAAGTCAAACCCAATCAAATCTCTTCTAGCAACACAACTTCGATCCCCAACAACAAAATTTCGGCCTCTATTGCAGGCTTGAAATTTTCGGCCTTCCAAGCAGCAACTGCTTCCACACGAGTGAGCTTATTTCGGCCCTCCAAGACTTCTTCAGACCTTCACTTGACTTTCTTTCTCTTCTAGGGCTTGAGAATGACCTAATGAGCCCTCCTTCGATCTTCTTTCTGCACTTCTTCCAAGTTTGATCCTGCAACAACAAAACCCTAACCCAACAGCAAAAACCCTAGCCTCCTTCCTTTTGCACGTGTGAGGGGAGAGAGAGAAAATAGCCCAAACACTTGGTCTTTGTCCTCCTTTCTTTGTTTGCCTCTTTCTTCTTCTTCTTCGCTCACTTGATGAGAGAATGAATTGTGTCTCTAAGAGGTCGAGTTCCCTCATATATATAGACTCCCAAGGTGGATGAAGTTCCTCAAATTAAGTTGACTTCTTTGTTGGCAGGCTAACTTGGTCTTGGAGGGTTTCTTGACACTTTAAAATACAAAAATATTTCTTTTTACAAGTTACAATGTGCCCGAAGGGGTTTTCAACATATGACATTAATTCTTTTGACTTCTTGACCTAGGGAAAACCCCACAAGCACTCAATGGGTGCTTGACCTCTAAAATAAAAGACTTTGAGCATGAAACCCATGCTCCAAAAATAACAATAATAATTGTTTCATTCATTTTACAATATACAAGAATCACAAGTACATTTCATGAAGACCGAATCTAGTTACATATTTTTCAACACTCCCTCTTAACTAGCGACGTATCCATAAATGGTACATGGACATTCTCAATCTAAGGAGATCTCATAAGAAGAGTCAGATTTGTAACCCATCTGTTTAGCATCATGACACCCAACATTATTACATAGCAAGGCCTTGACTAACAACTCTATCTTTCCACAAGATCAAAGCACAATGTTGGCAACATCAATGATTTATAGACACCATCATCATTGTCTCTCAAGGCACATACCCCACCCAGTTGTTTACAGAGTATGTCCTTCTTGGACTATTCTTATCTTGGATAGCTAGTCCTTGAGGAATATTAGTCCTCGACTACTCTTATCTTGGATGCCCTACCTCATCCTCAAAGAGTATCGGATGCAAATGTTTATCCAATCTTCCATTCTGTCTTTCCAAGTGAAGACAAGAATGATTTGCCTCTCTCTCCCTCTCAACTAGGGAGGATATATCAACTAGACCAAGCTTGTCTCTCAAATACACAAGCTTCTTATTAGGAAGAGATTTTGTCAATATGTCAGCTACTTGCTCATTGATGGAGATACACTATAGCTGCAACACACTATCCTGTACTAGCTTCCGAAGGTAGTGATACTTGTTATTTATATGCTTTGTCAACATACCCCGATAACCTCACATGAAAATGTAGGGAGTTAAACTTTTTTTAAACAAATTACCCACAGGTAATTATCCAAAT
Source organism: Pinus taeda (assembly GCA_000404065.3). Taxonomy (NCBI): domain Eukaryota; kingdom Viridiplantae; phylum Streptophyta; class Pinopsida; order Pinales; family Pinaceae; genus Pinus; species Pinus taeda. Next base: position 12,049 of record APFE031500126.1, read on the forward strand.
CACTATTCCACATTCCTCATTAACCATTAGATAGAATGTTCATTAGTACATAAAGTAACTTTCAATAAATGACAGTAAGTTGCATAACCATTAACAACCATTGTTGTATTATATTAACATAAATTGTCTGATGAACCTTGCATCCATTTCATGATTCTCTTAACGAGATTGCTTAATCACATACTTGACATTATGAATATCACATCAGATAAGGAAGAATCAATATCATCAAACTGACACAATAATCAATCACATTATTGAACACTGATATACCCTGGAAACCTCGTAGTGTGAAAACCAGCAAACGTTTAATTTTATTATTAAACGCTCATGAGGCTGTTCACCCCACTCAATGGCTTATAAGGGAGACCATCCCTTATCCATTGCTATAAAAGATTATAATGAAATATCATTAAAATACTACTTACCTAGCTAAAAGCTATTACAATTGTCATGAAACCATTTACCCACATATCACCATTCTCTACATCCTTGTGGCATGACTGTTCCATCAGTGGACCATCCTACAACTCGTACTCATCAACATGGACCATTAGTTCTTATCTGCCACAATGTTAAACATAATGTCTTTTGCACAAATCACCATCCTGTCCTGTCATTGTTGTCGTCAACAATCTTTGGTAACATGATTAAATAAAGTATTAATCAATCAATAATCATTCTTTAAAAACGATCTTTTAACATCTATTCATGTGCATACATGAGATGTAAATATAATATCACAACATGCTTCTTCTAACAACATTGTGCATGTATAAACAAATAATTATCAAGCATGTCAAAATAATTACCCCATTACTATGATCATTCTCACACCAGCGCAAGTTCATATCCAAAGGAAACCACTGTAACCATTCATTTCACTTAAAGGATACTAGAAACTTATCTTTGTTTTTCATGCATGTAATTAGATAAAAACTTATTCAAAGAAGAGAGCTAGCCCCTTAGCTTCTTCTTTGTGCATGTGACTAAGTAATCTTTCCAATACAGTAGATGTTCCCTTCTAAGGGGAAGCTAACATGACAAACATTGTTATCATGCGTGCAAATGTAAGTCCCTTTTCGAAAAGCATATTTTCCAAGATATAGCTATTTACAAAATCTATCGTATGCACAAAGACATGCATTGTTTTAAACCAAAACTAACGTGTTAGTCATTATTTTCTTATATGCGAATATATGTATTTTACAAAGGAAAGCTAGTACATTCATTCCAAGTAACTACTTGTTTTACTTTCCATAATACTTACCCTTTTCTACACACAAATCCATATTTTTCTTTAAAAGATTTAACACAATAGTTCTACAAATCCATGTTTCTCTTTAAAATATCTAACACAATAGTTATATCTTCATACATGTAATCAACTATGGCTTCTATGCTTTTGCATGTGTTCTTTTCACATATTATTTTCAAGAACCCAACATAGTTTCTCTATCATTTATGTACAAAGTTATTATGCATTTGTTTCCAAGAAAGTATCATAACAAAGTGCTCATGCATTTGTTATCAAGAAAGTATCATAATCAACCTTTCTTTTGGGCATAAGAACTAAGATATTATTAATGGTAACCTTCTATGTATTAAACCATGCAATTAAATCAAATTATCCAATATGCAACACACAAATCATTTACTTTTTTACTCACCAAAACATGTAACTTTTGCAAATCTTGCAAAGGAATTAACACCATTAACTTATCTTTCACGCACAAGAAAAACATATTCTTTCCAAAGAAGATTCCTATGACTTATATTATCTCTGTTCATTTCATTTATGCATAAGTTATTATATTTTCTCATAACTAAGGATTCTTTTTCAAAATAAATCTCTTACCCATGAGAATATTTCACAAATTACCCTCTTTAATCTATATTCACTTCCAGGAAAATGACTTGGATTTGTTATTATTTCATACACTAGTATGAAATCCCTTTTTAAGAAAAGAGCATGCATCCTTCATTTTCTTACATAAAAGGCATATGCAATGTTATATAAAGACAAGAAAGGTTACTTATTTTTTAATGCTGCAAATATATATAATAACAATCTTTTTCTATATATAGTAATAACAATCTTTAGCTACATGTAGTAATATATTTTTTTTACCAAGAAAAATTTATAATAACAATTTTTATCTACACACAACAATATATATTCTTTACCAAGAAACATATATAATAATCAATCTTTATCTACGTGCAGTAATATATTTTCTTTACCAAGAAAAATATATGATCACAATCTTTATCTACATGCAGTAATATATTTCCTTTACCAAGAAAAATATATGATCACAATCTTTATCTACATGTAGTAATATATTTTCTTAACCAAGAAAAATATATAAAAATCAATCTTTATCTACATGTAGTAATATATTAAATCACCCATATTGAGGTTATTCAAGTAAAAACCCTCCTCTTCTCCTGCATTCTACTCATCCATTAAAAGAGAGAACTAGAATTGGGAAGGGTGAAATACTCATTGCTTGGTTTGCAATATTTTAAACCATTAAAAACTAAAAGCATAAAAACTTACCTCTGCATCATAAATTGTCATAACTCAACACCATTAGATCCAAGGGTTTCAAGGCAAATCACCATTGTGAACAACCACAACACATCATCGTTTTCTCTATGGTGTTTGTTGTCAGCCCCGCACCTGGTGTTTGTTTACAGTGCCCACACAAACAATGCCATGCCTGGTGTTTGTTTTCAGTCCCATGCTTGGTGTTTGTTTACAGTCTCACGCAAACCTCTTCTCCTATGATTGTCGAGTGAATAACAAACATAAGTCTAATTCTCCCATGGTTTTTCCTCTTTCCCCTCCTCTCCCGTAAGAGATCTAAGGTGAATAAAAAATGTTAAGGGTGGTTATCAAGAAATGAAACCTAACTAAAATGGTTAAAGATAAACTTTATTAATAATAGTCTATCTATACCGAAATTGCAAATAAGAATATTTTATTTTACTTAAGCTTTTACATGAGTATTTATAGTAGGGATATTACACTTCGTATTTCCATGAAATATTGGGTCTTTAGACAATCTTATACAACTGGTGTTATCACAATGTATCACTGTAGGGTCCATTGGTCCTTCAAACAAGTCAGATACTATCTTCCTCAACTAGACAACTTCTCTACTTATTTCACAGGTTGCAATATATTCAGCCTCAACACTACTCAAAGCAACCGAATATTGCTTTTTGCTCATCCATGAGACCATGGAGGATCCCAAACTAAAACATCCTCCTGTAGTGCTCCTTCCATCTTGCTCACTGCCTCCCTAGTCGGAATCTATATATCCAATCAAGTGGACATCATTCCTCCTTTCATATTTCTGGCAGTGATGAATTGTACCTTGTAGATGTCTTAGAATGTGCTTGGCTGCTATCTAATGATCATGCTTTGGTTCAACTTGGAACTGACTGAGAACATCTGCAAAACATATGTTTGATCGAGTATTCACCAAGTACATCAGTGAGCCAATCAATTGTCTATACCTGGTCAGATCCACTGGGCTTGATTTAGAACTCCTTAGTCTTCTCAAGTTTGTGATCATCGGGGTTGTTATTGGTTTGCAATCCATCATGTCAAACCTCTTCAACATCTCGATCACATACTTCCCTTGACCTAGATAGATCTCATCAGGTCCCTTGCCAGACTTCGAGTCCCAAATAGTAGTGCATCAACCCAAGATCCTTCATATCGAATTCTGCTTCTAGCTGCCTCTTGCATTCTTGGATTCGACCTTCTATACTTTTCAAGATCATCCACATATAGAAGAATGATTATGGTTTCGTACTTCACAACCTTGATGTAGTGATTCAGATCAACATAACTCTTTGTGAAGCCCAATCTTTGTAGGTATGCATCCATCCTTGCATACCATGCCCTTGGTGCTTGCTTAAGGCCATATAATGCCTTCTTCAATCTGCAAACATATGCTTCTCTATTTTTGATTTCAAATTCCAATGGTTGCTCTATATAGACTTCCTCATCAATTGTGCCATTCAAAAATGTAGTCTTGACATCCATTTGATGTATATTCCATCCCATTGATGCTGCCAAAGATACCAATAAGCGTATAGTAACTAGTTGTATATCTTGATGTTGGAGCAAATGTCTCTTCATAATGGATGCCTTTTTGTTGGGAGAAGCCCCTAGCCACAAATCTTGCCTTATATTTGTCAATACTTCCATCTGCCATATGTTTAATCTTGTAAAGCCACTTGGAAGTTACCACAGACTTGTTTTTAGGCCTAGGTACGATCTCCCATACCCCATTCTTCATTATCGATTGGTATTCTTCGTTCATAACATCTTTCCATTCTTGATGTTTGACAACTTCTACAAAAGTGGATGGCACTGCTTCTATTAACTTTGTCGTATATGCTGCATACCTTGAATATCTTTTGGGTTTCTTGCTTTCTCTAAATGCGCCTTTAGCTGCTCCATGACCCTCTGCATCTAGTAGAGTAGATTTGAACCAGTTAGCTCTCTTTCTAGTCTCGGGGATTACCACAAGTTGTATAGCTTCATTGGGACCTTCATCTTCATGATTTGATTCTTCTTCCTCCCTAGTAACTTCCTCTTTCAAATACCGGAAGTTCTTTATCATCAAAATCCATAGGGAGATCCTTTGATTTCTTGAATGCAATACTTTCATCAAATATTACGTTTCGACTGACTTCTATTCAACATCATTCTTTTATATAGATCCTATAGGCCTTAGAAGAATTACTGTAGCCAACAAATGTTCCCTCCATACCTGATGGATCCAACTTCTTTCTCTTGTCCTTTGGTATATGAATATAGACAGGACAACCAAAGATTCAGAGATGATCCACTTTTGGTTTATTTCCAGTGAATGCTTCTTCAGGAATCATGTTATCTAGTGATCTGTGGGGACTTCGATTTTGTATGTATACAATTGTCTTCGTAGCTTCACCCCACCGAAATTTCGGCAAATCTTGATCATGTAGCATAGCTTTTACACTTTCTTCAATGGACCGATTCTTTCGTTCTACAACTCCATTTTGCTTGGGATTATATAGGACTATCAACTCCCTCTTAATCCCAGACTCCTTACAAAAGGCTATAATTTCCTTGGATGTGTATTCTCCTCCATTGCCAAACCTTTAAATCTTGATTCTCCTTTCTGTAAGGTTCTCTACTTCAACTTTGAATTCTTGAAATTTGATAGATACTTCATCCTTGGACTTCATTGAGGAAACCCAAGTTTTCCTTGAATGGTCATCTATGAATGTGACATAATATAGATGACCTCCAAGTGACTTTGGATTCATAGGACCACAAACATCGAAATGAATAAGATCCAAGATTTCTTTTGACCTTGAAGAACTGCTTCCAAATGGTCTCTTGGAGTTCTCACCCTATGCACATCCCTTGCATACTCCATGATCTTCTTTTAGTTCGGAGATGCCATTCACTATTGAATTTAGGGTTGGTAAGACTTTATAGTGAAGATGACCAAATTTTCTATGCCAAAGTTCACATGGGCTAACTTCAATGTGAACCAAAGCTTGAGTGAGGGGAGTTAACAATTTGTAAAGTCTTCTTTCACGGATCCGAATAATTCTTGCATCTTCTATGCTTGAGTTTTTACCCCATACTACTTCCTTTCCCATCAATGAAAGCAACTCTATTACCCTTGTCTTTTAGACATGAAATGGAAAGTAAATTCTTGTGCAAACTTGGAACAAATAAGATATTGTTGAGATGAATGTTTCCTCCATTCTCCAATGCGAGTTAATTTGATCCAATTCCTCTCATAGGGTATCTTTGATTGTCACCAAGGTCTATAGAGTAAGAGGATTTTCCTTTTGATAATGTCTTTAATTGCTTGTGATGACCGATCATATGTCTTGATGCTCCATTGTCGATCACCCAAATATTCTCATCTTGAAACGCCCCAATGAGTGCTGAAAATAGTCCTTCATCCTTTGTAGATGTCTTGGTCACTTCCTTCTTAGAAGAAAATAGGAGATCCCATACTTCTTTGATGACCTTCTTGAGTTGACTTGCCACCTTCGTACATTTCTTTAGGAACTTCAATGTAGTAGAGATCTTCATCATGCACTTAGCCAACCTTAGCTCTGATACCATGTTGAGAAATTTATAGGGCAGTAGATAGAATGATTTCTCTTTTATGATAACTGTTTGTGATGTCTTTTTACTTTTTCTTACTTATTAACTTTTTCTCTTATTATTATGTTGTTCTTATCATTAAACAACTACCAAAACAAGAAGAACACTAGTACACAAGGGCATAAGATATACGCTGCAAGCTAGGGCCAAAACCTCTCCACTTGAGAGGAAAACCTATAAATCTCCTCTTCTTTTAGATTCTTCAATTAACAGATTCCAAGACCTCTAGACCAAGACTAACACCCTTCCAAGACCAAGTCCAACCTTCTTGATGATGTGCTTTCCTTGTCCAAGTCAAACCCAGTCAAATCTCTTCCAGCAACAAAATTTCGGCCTCTACTGCTTCAACCCTCCCAGTAGCAACTGCTTCCACATGAGTGAGCTTATTTCGGCCCTCTAAGACTTCTTTAGACCTTCGCTTGACTTTCTTTCTCTTCTAGGGCTTGAGGATGACCTAATGAGCCCTCCTTCGATCTTCTTTCTGCATTTCTTCCAAGTTCGATCTTGCAATAGCAAACCTTAATCCAGTAGCATAAACCCTAGCTTCCTTCCTTTGCACGTGTGAGGAGAGAGAGAGAAGATAGCCCAAACACTTGATCTTCGTCCTCCTTCCTTCGCTTGCCCCTTTCTTCTTCTTCTTTGCTCACGTGATGAGAGAATAAATTGTGTCTCTAGGCGGTCGAGTTCCCTCCTATATATAGGCTTCCAAGGTGGACGAAGTTCCTCAAATTAGGCCGACTTCTTTGCTGGCAGGCCGACTTGGTCTTGGAGGGTTTCTTGACACTTTAAAATACAAAAATAATTCTTTTTACAAGTTACAATGTGCGGGAGGGGTTTTCAACATATGACATTGACTCTTTTGACTTCTTGACCTAGGACAAAACCTAGAAGCACTCAATGGGTGCTTGACCTCTAACATAAAGACCTTGAGCATGAAACTCATGCTCCAAAAATAACAATAATAATTTTTTCTTTCATTTTACAATATACAAGAATCAAAAGTACATTTCATGAAGACCAAACCTAGTTACACATTTTTCAACACAAAGATCACTTGGGACAGCTAACATGAGATCACCTAAGGGATTTCCATTCTTATATCATACCATGAGTAATGCGTGCAATGATATGACCTAGATTCCAATAAATTGATTTTCAACAAAATTAGGGCACGAAATTTACGCTAGATCATTAATTCATTCCATACATTAGACATGAAGTCAGAAATTTGCAATAAACATGGAACGTAAAAGACAATATGCATGAAACAATCCAATTATCGATTCAAAGTGAATTCTCCAAAGATGAACAAATGCTTAAGACAAATTTTGCTCCATAAATCACATCTTTCCCATTAGAACAAGAGGTCGAAATCTCCAAAGAGGACGAATTCACAAGTCCAAGTGATCTTGATTTTACAAATGATCCTCTTTCTATTTATATGAAGCGAAACAACGTCTAATTAGCCTAAAAGCCCCTAAATCTCAAGTAAAATCACAATGATGAATTGGGTTACAAGCCAACCCACTAGCCAAGACATAAAACATAACAAATATCCCACACGTGTGAGCCATAGGGCTGAAATAGCTCACGTCATCCATCAATGGAGCTCGATGCGGCATGCATTGAGGATTTTTAGTGCCAAACAAGGTATAGAAGCCTCTAAAAATCATCTCCGAAGGGTTGGCCTTCAAGTCTCTGTCAATACTCCTTTGTGGACCCCAAAATTCAACTAGGGGCACCAATGGTGGTCTCATGGGTCTCCAAATGGTTATAGTGTCAGTCTTTGCTCCAACATTGAGGGATTCCAAGGTGGTGCTAGCCCTCCCATGTTTGAAGGGGTGAGACCATCCTCATCCGGGCCCTGGATCAACTACCATCCCTCACAAAGTGACAAGGATGGCCTGGGGCATGCTGCGTCTAGGTGCATCATTTCAAAATGTCATCAAATGTAGGCAAAGTGCCAAAACACTCTAGGTGTTGGAGGTGTCCAAGGGTGTGTGTAATGCTCTACTACTGCTTGGAGTCCCATGGCTCTTACTGCTTCATCTGTGAGAGCCAATTGTTGGACATTGAATAAACCAACGTTCCCCGTGTGTTTTGTGACATGGACTAATCACCTCTCGTGGATCCTTGTCTCTGACGATGCAATCGTTGACTAACACTTGCGAGTTTTGGTCTAACGATAATCGTGATTTCCAACAATTGGTATTAGAGCGTAGGTCATGAGTTCGATAGGGAGGGAGATTGTTAGACATTGGATAAACCAACGCTCCCTGTGTGTTTTGTGACATGGACTAATCACCTCTTGTGGATCCTTATCTCTGGCGATGTGATTGTTGACTAACACCTGCGGGTTTTGGTCTAACGACAATCATGACTCCCAACACCAATATGCTTGTTTGGATGCCTAGGTACCTATGGGCGAGGTGCCCAGGTCATGGCTATGGAACCACCTGACAATCACAACATAAAGTCTAGTGCAAGCAGCCAATCATCAGGTACAATAATCATTTTTGCATCTAAGTGAACCAAGCTTGAATGTAAAGGGCTATTTAACACTTCAAATAAGGCTTCCCTTCCAACATTTAGGCTTTGAACTCGCAATGGTGTTTCCTCCTTAGGTAGCAGTGGCTAAAAGGCAATCCTATTAAGTGTTTCCAACCCCCAAGGGGAGGTAACCTTTTCTTAGTCCACCTTTCAACCAATAGGTGTTATGTGAAGAGTGATGGTAACAGAGGGGAGAAGACTTCATGGCCAAGTGCCATGGTCAAAAGGACCAACATGATGGGGGATCCACATCCTAAGTGTATAAACGTGAGGAGGGAGCAATCGTGGATGCATGAGTTACCTACTTGGCCTTTGTTTTTCCACCCCTCTTGTGCGCCTTTTACTTTTGCTTGACTTTTCTTTGTATTACTACTCATAGCTCAAGGGTTAGAGGTTGCTTTGTACGATGTATAAAAATTGTATTACCCCTTAATGATGAGGTAAGTCATTGCCCATTAGGGTTGGGACATGCAAGGGTTCCAACTTCCTTTCATGATGTATAGGTGCAATATGATGCTCAGGAAGCAAGTGATGGCCATAATGGGTGAGTTAGAGCTCATGCTCGGCTTTTGCCCATGTGCTAATGTGTATGTCTCGACCATCTTGCATTTTGATATTCTTTCTTTTATTTTGCTTGTGGCCATTATATGCTTTTTCTTTTTCTTTTAGCTGCTTCAACCTCACAGGGCAATGTTCCGGGCCCTACGAGTATGCGGATCATTGATGTATGGGTGCCAAATCTTAGAAAACTAATGGTTAGTTGAACCCGAAGAATGGAGGTGGAATAAGGGATTGTAATCTAAGATGGAAAGTGTTAAGTATGGAATAGCGATAGATGGAGCATGCTATCTCAATCAAGGCTTTCCGAGTAGTTCCCCTCCAATACCCATTGGAACATTAGGGGAGGTCCCACTGGACTAGGATCAAAGATTAACCCCCCATTTAAGGTGAGGGAACAAAATCACAGTCAAAACCCCTAATTTTTCTAGGTCACCCCATAATCCATATCAAAATCCCAAATACAAACAAGCATAAGAACCTAATTGCAAAATGAATAAAGTACCTTTTGATTGTAAGCCCACCATCTTCCATGCGCTCTTGCTGGATGGGTGAGAAAGCATAGGATTGATGTAGGTGACGGAGATAAAATAACACATCATAAGCTAGTGGTGGTTGTCAGGGCTTGCTGGCTAGTCGACTGGATGTAAAGTGTGGGAGAAAAAAATTCTCCTATGGGGTCACCCACTTTTGGTGGGTAATATCATTGACATCATCCATAAAATGAGCTCCAAAAGTCAAGCGTTGATGCTACAAAGTGCTAAATGTGATGTAGTAGCATCTAAAAATCACGATTTGAGGGTTGGACCTCAAATCAATCTCAATATCTCTTTGTGGTCCGAAAATCTAGCCGAGGCACCACAAAGGGGTCTCCATGGGTCTCCAACTGCTCATAATGTCCATCTTTGCTCCAACGTTGAGGGCTTTCCAGGTTGCTACTTGTTGAAGAATGTAAGTAGGTTCAGTGTTCTTAAAATGTATTTGAGTTATGATGAAATGTATTTATCAAAAGAATGAAAAAGATATTTTATTATTATTATTATTATTATGACTTATTAAAGCATGGGTTTCATGCTTGGGTCATCATGTTTTAGGTCAAAGTCCCCAATGAGGACTTCTAGGATTTATTCTGAGTCATTGTCCATTTAAAGAGACCCTTCTTGGGCTTTTGAATCATGTAAAAAGAATTAATATTGAGTCAAATATGCTATTTGTTCTCGTCACACCAAGTCGGCCTCAAATAGGGCAATATCGACCTCACCTAAAGCCTATATATACAAGCAGTTCGAATTCATTGTGAGTATCTCTCACACAAGTTCGATATCCAAGAGAAGGAGCTAGAAGAGTGCGAAATTCCAAGAAGAAGAAGAAGTGTTGGAAGCGTCAAGGTCAAATTTTTGGGCTATCTCTTTCTCTCTTTTATGCGAAGTTAGTGGGAAAATTTCTGGATCGAAGTTTTACTGCTGGAGGGGTTGAAATTCTGAAAATGTTGGGTCGAAGATTTTGATGCTGGAAGGCCAAAAATTCTGGATTTGCTGGGTCGAAGTGCCGATGCTTCAAGGTCGAAGTTCTAGGTTGAAGTTGCTGGAAGAAGATGCTGACTTGGTGGTTGGAGGAGGTCTGTGTCTAGGTTGAAGAGTCTCAAGAAACTATTGAAGGAAGATATTTTTGTTGAAGAAAGTGTAACTAGGTTCGGTCTTCATAATGACATGATCTTTGTATTTGATGTAATAAAAGGAAATAAACTATTTTTGTAATCTTGCTACATGGGTTTCATGAGCAAGAAGTGTCTCTAGGTAAAAGACTTCTTCTTGATGTCTTTAGGATTTATTTATATGTCAAAGAGTCATGTCATGTGTATAGAAACTTTTCATGAGTTCATGTAAATATGTACAAGTCTTCAAAGTTGTGTAACAACCCTCCAAGACCAAGATCAATGCCTCAAAAGAAAGCCTACCGAACTCTGCAAGCAAAACAACAAGGTATCTTCAAGTCGGCTAGAAAATATATTAAATTAAATAAATGGAAGTAACGTCGGCTCAATAGAATAGTCACAACGGTTCATAAGTTTATGTCGACTTGCACATATGGGCATAACCACTATAAATACCCATGAAGGGTTAGTGCAAAAGTGACAAGACATAATTTGTATGCCTTTGAAATTTTTGCATATAAGTGCAAGCTGCAGTAGGGTTTGACTGCACCTCGTTTGGGGTTTTAGGTGCAGTCATAACCAAGGCTATATGGAGCAATAATGATGCAGTTGTGAGACAAGTTTTTGGGTTAAATATATCCTCAATTGCAGGTGCAAAATCTCGGATAGATGAAGCAGAGTAGATCTCGGATGAGGATACAGTTTTGGCATGAAGTCTAGACATTCTCGGCATGTCAATCTTGGCATCATAGTAATAGGCTAATCTCGCATGACAAGGAGCAGTCTTGGCATCAAGATCTCAGTAGCACTCCTGTTGCAAACTAGACATTGGACAACAATGATATATCTTCTCTCTCGGGTCAATGCAGATTATGTCAAACGTTGTCTCTCCTATCTATATTACAATCTTGCCATGACCTGATGATGAAATAAGGGTTCGGTGAAGAGATCCTCGACATACATGTAGAAGGAGACTAAGTCATCACAGTATTAAGATCTAGTATAAGGCAGTGTCAACGTGCTACGAGGAATAGTGACAAGGATCATAGTTTTGATCCTGACTTAATTGTAACCATAGTAATTGTAGATCATGATCATATATATATATATATATCAGTGATCTCATTGTCTCGAGGTGTAACAATGATCTCACTGCAGCAAGAGATGCATTAGCAAATGATCCTGGTGATACTATTGTGAAGGCCTTTATGTTACAACAATGGGGTTGTAGTAGTGATAAAGATCAGGGGGTTACAGTAGTGATAAAGATCAGGGCGTTGCAACAGTGATAAAGATCAGGATGGTGCAACAGTGATGACCTCTGTGGTGTAGCAAAGATAATGATCTCAGCAGTAACTCGAAGAAGATTGATGGCTTGGTTTGGAGTGGTAGATTGTGTCAAGGGTCATGGTCTTGGTATTTGTCAATGAAATTTCTATAAGAAGAATTTATGCGTGGGTTTTCCTCTCCAAGAGGGAGAGGTTTTGACCTTGGCAGAAAGCCAAATACTTTGTGTTCTTGTCTCTTTTGTTTTTGATAGCAGTTTCATGAAGCTAACTTACACATGTTAATAATGAAGTAAACATCAAGCGAAGATAAAATTGCATAAACACTTCACAAATTGTTTTCATCTAATGAAGAATCATCTTATCTATGCATGTCCTAGATTCTTCAACATGGTATTAGAGGGATTGGTTCAGCAGTCAAGGAAAGGGGCAAAAAAGAGACATTCAAAGGTCAAGGCATCAATCCAGCTGAAGGATATACAATCAAAGAACAAGACCTCAAGACCTAGAAGTAGTCTACATCATCAAGTCTACAACAAAGGGTTTGAAGGACAACAGTCAAAAGATGAAGCATTCATGGAAGTGACTTTGGTGACTATCACAGTTTTGATCTATGCAACAGTATGACTTCTACAATCTTGACAACTCGGATCGTCAAAAGTTCGATAAAGCATACAGAATCAGATCGCCTACAACATTGTAATGGGTCTCACTACACTTAGTCATAAATGGTATGGACAAAACTCGATGTAGAATGAAGGTGTTCATTGACACCACAATGATAACTCTATCTAATGAGTCTTTATACATCATGGCTAGCAACCTCAAGTCAATGCTGCAAGGATCAAATGTTCAAGTCAATTATTTTGAAGGCTTGAGGATAAGCTTAAGCAAGGATCCTATCCGGAGGTAGCATCAATGCATCTACCTCAATAACTGCCAACATGATCAAGGTGAAGATCTCATCTTCACGTATCAAGTAAGTATATTTTTATTCTATAATCCAGTTTGGTTTATTGACTTCATCATTGCAAGAAGATCTATGGGTTAGATAAGTCATCGAAAGTTCTTGCAGTAGGATTGACAGAATCCTTATTAAGGACTGAAGTCAGTACATCAAGGTCTCCTTTGAAGTCATAAGAACTCTTAAGTTTCTATGATGTAAGAAGGGAGACATAAAAGGATATACTCTCTGAAATGAAGTGCAGAAGGTGCCAAGGAATGAAGAAATATCTTCATGAGATCTCAACTGAGAGATCTAGGAAAATGATGAATAGATGATCATCATTGATAAGCAAGGTGACAAATGTCTATGAACAAGAAGGTCACCTCAATCAATAGTTTGTGGTCTCTATGTTGAATAGAGAAAGATAAAAGGCTCAATATGTGTAAAGGAAAGGTTGACAAGATAAGTACTATGGAAAGATTACCTGAAGGATGGAGGAAGCTGAAGAAAGGATCAGGGGAAAGAGGGAGTAATAGATCTCCATTATGAATGAGATGGTAGCCCTCTCAAAAGGATCCTATCAGAACTCCCTGCAGATATGATCATGGTAAGGAGATGCATCATGGCATCATAGAATCAAGGGTTTGTATAGGAAGGACATAGCTCTTGGGAATCTCTTTGGACATTAAAGAAAAGGATGAAGTCATCCAGGACAAGGGAAACATTTTCGAGATGGAGATATACTAGATCCTGAAGGATCTCTGATGGAAATCTCAGCGGAGGATCTCCTAGCTCAAGAAGGCACTAAATGTCTCGTCAGGAATTCCAACCTTTGGAACTCATGAGATGTTGGTTCAATGACATGGAAAATAAAGCAGACCGAGGGATTGAAGATATTTTCAATCAAGGAAGTTGCTGGAAGATAACTTAAGGAGAAATGAGGTATGTATGATTGTATTTGCATTTGATATTTTTAATGTCATGATATATGGTTGCAGTTAAAATGGATCAAGCATGATCAATAGGGAAAGGATCTCCTCCTCTGAAAGGATGCAGAAAGACATAAGTCTAACTAGATGAAATCAACATAATATGTCCTCACATGAAGTATGAGGTAGCTGACTACAATTGAAGAACTCTGAGAGTTCTTGGGAATGAAAGATGTGAGGATGAAGAGATCGTAAAAGTATGCAACCTTGATGAAGGTAATCAACATCCAGAGGATCTAGAAGACTTGACCCGGAAACCTCTCGGAATGATGTGAAGACTCTGATGGAAGTCTGAAAAGATGAGGACCCTTGACAACAAATATCATTAGGAGATGTGTCAACATGTACACAGGGTGATTGATACCTACTAGAAGATGTCACTGGAAGAAAGCCATCACCAAAAGGTAATATGTGATTTGTTTTTGGTATCTGACCTCTTGGAAAAGTCTGCGTATGTGTGCAAGGCCATTGTAAGAAGAGTTGTAAAGGATGTCACAACTATGTCCTTGTGATCAATAGCAATCATTGTTGAAGGAAAGACAGATGGCCCTATGAAGGAAGCCCCAGATATAAAGCCAAGGAGGATACTTTCCAGGAAAAGAAGGAATGACATAACAGAGGAAAGTGATGGATGTCCAAACCCTACATGTGAAGAAATTGATGACATCAAAGTCTTGAATCGTCAGTCAACTAGAAGACCCTATAAAGCACTGATGATAGAGTCACTGGGTAAGAGGGAGCTCCGGTAAGTTCCTATAAGCAAAGGAACTCGAGCAAGTTTCTGAGTAAAGAGGAACTTGGAACTTGTCCCTGGTTAAGAGTGAGAGTTAGACACGACATTCTTGTCTTTAGTTTGGAAGAAAGAATGGAGGATTGTGTAATCATCTGGCCTCCGATACTCTTTGAGGATGTGGTAGGGTATCCAAGACAAGAGTGGGCAAGAGGACCAATATTCTTGAGGGTTAGGAACCCAAGATGAGAATAGTCCTAGTAGGGCATACTTGGAGAACACTCGAGTGGGTATGACCATAAGAGAGACAATGATGATGCGTGTCTATCAGTCATTGGTCTCGCCAATATTGTGTGCTTTGATCTAAGTGAGAGATAGAGCTGTTAATCAAGGCCTTGCTAAATGGAAACAATGTTGGTTGAAATGATGCTATAATAGATGGATTGCAAATCCGATTCTTCTTATGAGAAATTCTTCAGATTGAGAAATGACCAAGTACCATTATGAATACCTCCCTAGTTAAGAGGGAGTGTTGAGGAAAGTGTAATTAGATTTGGTCTTCATAATGGCATGATCTTTGTATTTGATGTAATAAAAGGAAATAAATTATTTTTGTAATCTTGCTACATGGGTTTCATGAGCAAGAAGTGTGTCTAGGTAAAAGACTTCTTCTTGATGTCTTTAGGATTTATTTATATATCAAAGAGTCATGTCACGTGCATAGAAACTCTTCATGAGTTCATGTAAATATGTACAAGTCTTCAAAGTTGTGTAACAACCCTCCAAGACCAAGATCAATGCCTCAAAAGAAAGCCTACCGAAGTCTTCAAGCAAAACAAAATGGGATCTTCAAGTCGGCTAGAAAATATATTAAATTAAATAAATGGAAGTAACGTCGGCTCAATAGAATAGTCATGACGGTTCATAAGTTTATGTCGGCTTGCACATATGGGCATAACCACTATAAATACCCATAAAGGGTTAGGGCAAAAGTGACAAGACAAAATTCGTATGCCTCTGAAATTTTCGCATATAAGTGCAAGCCGCAATAGGGTTTGACTGCACCTCGTTTGGGGTTTTAGGTGCAGTCATAACCAAGGCTATATGGAGCAACAATGACGTAGCTGTGAGACAATTTTTTGGGCTAAATATATCCTCAATTGCAGGTGAAAATCTTGGATAGATGAAGCAGTGGAGATCTCGAATGAGAATACAGTTTTGGCATGAAGTTTGGACATTCTCGGCTAATATTGCATGACAAGGATCAATCTTGGCATCAAGATCTTGGTGGCACTCCTGTAGCAGACTAGACATTGGACAACAGCGATAGATCTTCTCTCTCGGCTCAATGAAGATTATGTCAAACGTTGTCTCTCCTATATATATTACATTCTTGCCATGACCTGATGATGAAATAAGGGTTCGATGAAGAGATCCTTGGCATACATGTAGAAGGAGATTAAGTCATCACAATATTCAAATCTAGTATAAGGTAGTCTGAACGTGCTACGAGGAATAGTGATAAGGATCTTAGTTTTGATCTTGACTTAATTGTAAACATAGTAATTGTAGATCATGATCATATATATATATCAATGATCTCATTGTCTCGGGGTGTCAATGATCTCAATGTAGCAAGAGATGCATTGGCAAATGATCCTGGTGATACTATTGTGAAGGCCTCTATGTTACAACAATGGGGTTGCAGTAGTGATAAATATCAGGACGTTGCAATA
Source organism: Pinus taeda (assembly GCA_000404065.3). Lineage (NCBI taxonomy): Eukaryota > Viridiplantae > Streptophyta > Pinopsida > Pinales > Pinaceae > Pinus > Pinus taeda. Next base: position 28,694 of record APFE031500126.1, read on the forward strand.
GTGATAAAGATTAGGATGGTGTAGCAGTGATGACCTTTGTGGTGTAGCAAAGATAATGATCTCAGCAGTAACTCAAAAAGGATTGATGGCTTGGTCTTGGAGAGGTAGATTGTGTCAAGGGTCATGGTCTTGGTATTCGTCAATGAAATTTCTATAAGAAGAATTTATGCGTGGGTTTTCCTCTCCAAGAGGGAGAGATTTTGGCCCTGGCAGAAAGCCAAATACTTTGTGTTCTGGTCTCTTTTGTTTTTGATAGCAGTTTGATGAAGCTAACTTACACATGCTAATAGTGAAGTAAACATCAAGCTAAGCTAAAATTGCATAAACACTTCACAAATTGTTATCATGTAATGAAGAATCATCTTATCTATGCATGCCCTAGATTCTTCAACATTTTTGACTGGGTTTCCCATAGATAGGGTTTTGTCCTCGCATAGTGCATATATCTTGTGTCTTGTGTTTTTGTGATCTTCATACACACATAATTTGGTAATTGCTTGATGAAAGATAATATAACAAAGAAGTAAAAGAAGGCAACATATTTCACAAGTAATTATCAAGAAAGAGAAATCTAACCCTAACTCTACTAGCATTGATTTCTCAACACTACTAGCCCTCCCAAGTCCTTGAAGGTGAGACCATTCTCATATGGGCCTTGAGTCAACTGCCATTCCTCATATGGACCTAAGGCTAGCCTGGGGGCATGCTTGGTCCAAGTGTATCATCTTGAAGAATCATCAAATGTAGTGCAGAGAGGCAGAACGTCCTGGGTGGAGGGGGTGCCTAGTGTCATGTGTGATGTACTATTGTTGCTCGAAGGTCCAAGGCTCTCAACGCTTCACTTTGTGGGTGTCAATATACTTTTCCGATGGCCTGGGTACCTGTGTGTAAGGTGCCCAAGACATGGGTTGTTGAACCACCTAACAATCACAACATAAAGTCTAGTGAAAGCAACTAGTCATCAGGGACAAGAATCATTATTGCATCTAAGTGAACCAAGTTTGAATGTAATGGGCTATTTAATACTTCCAATAAGGATTCCCTTCCAAACTTAGGGCCTCAAACTCGCAATGGTGTTTTCTCCCCTCCCTAGGTAGGAGTGACTAAAGGACAACCCTATTAGGTGTTTCTATTCCTCAAGTGGAAGTAACATTTCCTGAGTCCACCCTTTAATTGATTGGTGTTAGTGAATAATAACAGTAGTATAGAGGGGAGAAGGCTTCATGGCCAAGTGCCATGGTCAAAAGGACCAACATGATGGGGGATCCACATCCTGAGTCTGTAGATGTGAGGAGGGAGCAATCATAGATGCATGAGTTACCAACTCGGCCTTTGTTTTTCCCACCCCTCTTGTGCGCCTTTTACTTTTACTTGATTTTTTCTTTGTATTATTGCTCGTAGCTCAAAGTGTTAGAGCTTGCTTTGAATGATATTATAGTTGTATTACCCCTTAAGGATGAGTCAGGTCATTGCTCATCAAGGTTGGGACATGCAAGGGTTCCTTTAATGATGTAAGGGAACAACATGTGCTCAGGAACTGGGTGATGGCCATAATGAGTGAGGTAGAGCTCATGCTAGGCTTTTGCTCACATGCCAATGTGTATGTCGCGACCATCTTTTGCATTTTGATATTCTTTCTTTTTTATTTTATTTGTTGCCATGCCATGCTATGCTCTTTCTTTTTCTTTTTAGCTATGTCAACCTCCCAGGGCAAAGTACTAGGCCCTACCCAGGTATGAGGATGTATGGATGCCAAATCTTAAAGAACCAATGGTCAGTTGAACCCAAAGAATGGATGTGAGATAAGGGCTTGTAATGTATGATGGAAAGTGGTAAGTATAAAATAGGGATAGATGGAACTACACTATCGCAATCAAGGTTTCTCAAGTGCTTCCCCTCCTATACCCATCAGGCCATTATGGGAGGTCCTACTGGACTAGGATTGAATATTAACCCCCCATTTAAGGCGAGGGAACAAGATCACAGTCAAATCCCCTCCTTCTTCCAGGTCATCCAATAATCTATATCAAATGCTCAAATATAAACAAGCATAACCACCTTATTGCAAAATGAATAAAGTACCTTTTGAATGGAAACCCACCTTCGTCTGTGTGCTCATGTCAAATGGGTGAGAAGCATACAGCTGATGCAGGTGGCAGAGATATAATGGCGCTTCAACAACTAGTGGTGGCTGTCAGGGGTTGCATGGTTGACCGACTAGATATGAAGAATAGGAGAAAAGTTTTCTCCTATAGGGTTACCCATTTTGGTGGGTAGCAAGTCCTATTGCCTCAAAATCTAGCAGGTCTTGTGAGGGCCTCACAAGACCAGGGCTAGACTAAGATACAACAATGAGGTGGAGGCCACTATCACCTTAGCACTCCACCCCTTGCTCTTTAGTGGAGTTTCACCACAAGGGAGGCATCTTGGTATGAGTCATGTGATAGATATTCTAAGGTAATAGCTCAAAGGTGACTGTTTTAATATGATTAGGTAGGGACTCAGACTAGTAACAAGGCTCAATCGAATGAAACAAGGAATAACATGCCCTCCAAGGGACCTACCAAAAGTACTTATAACCTAAGGTTTGAGTAATATGCTACAAGAATCGCACACTTGGGCATATAAGACCAAGACAAGACTTGTAAGATAGGTATGATCAACAAATGGAGGCACAAGCCTTCAATAAGCCCTAAGTTGAAGCTTTAATGTTAAAGTGGGTTTTTCCTAGGGCAAAATTGCCTAGGGTTTGTGACGTCAGCCCTAAGGAGGCTATTCCAACTGTGCAACAAGGAATATATTGATGTTAAAAGGTTAAACTAACAAGAAGAGTGTTAGAACAAGCCAACGACTTGACCCTAGTTGAATTCAACCCTATACCCTAGCCCTAGCAACTTGCCTGGAAGGGCCAAAATTGTTTAAGAGAGAGAAAATAATGAAGTTGTAGTAGTGTTTGATCATCTATGTGGAAGCTAGTTCCTACTTGGGTGATGGAGTCTAAGGGAGAATTTACTATGGAGATATCAAACCCTAGAATGGAATGGGGAAAACTCTAGTTTTTCTCTTTCAAAACCTTAGCTATCACTCAATACGGGGATAAAATCAAGAGAACAAGCTCTCTAGGTGGTTCTCAAGGGATGTTCAAGAATTTTTAATTAAAGCATACAATATTCTACCAAAATTTCATATAAAGATATGCAATTAGACAAGGAACATAGAAGCCCTAGAAAAATATATTGCATGCAATAACTATAAAGATATTCAATAATAGATATACTCACAAAATATCCATGAACAATCCTTTTATCCCAAAGTGGCATCTCCACAACAAGGATTAGTCTCCAATAGCAAGAATATCCATAAAGATCACATCTCCACAAGAGTAGCAAGCTACAAGAGCTGGCCAAAATCCCTAAGAGGGCCAAAATAGTTCACAAGTGATGATGAAATGTAAGAGTGAGGTGACCTTTATTTATATGAGGTCTACCTCACTTAATTTTAGCCTATGAAGCCCCTAAAGAAGTTTGATAATGAGTAAACATAAAATAATCCTTGTGTTACAAGCCAACCCACTAGCTCAATGTGAAAATATGGCAAAATGGACCCACTCGTGTGATTTGTTAGCCTCTAAATGATGACACGGGCTTCAAATACCATGTCATGGTGAGATGAAGGCTGAAAGTGTCTCCATGCATCATGATTATCCATCATTTGAGGAATACTCCTCAAATCCAACCTTAAAGCAGCTCCAGGGGCCCCAAATCTAGCTGGGGTGCCCTCACGTCATTTCCATGGGTGTCCAATGGTCAATGTAGTACTCCTCTCCAACTTTAGGGCTCGATCAGGTGCAACAAACCCTCCCTTCTCATCTCTTGGAAGACCATCCTCATCTGGGCTCTGAATCAGGGCCTACCCATCGGGTTGTATCAGGGCTAGCCTGGGGGCATGTTGGGTCCAGTGTAGCAATCATAAAGAATCCTCTATGTTGGGCCAAAGAAAATAAACGTCTTGGGTCTTGGGGGTACTTTGAGATGTGCATCAACTGCTCAAGTATATCCCAACACTCTGATGCAAGTGGGGAACGTTGCATTTGCTAAGTAATTAACCTCTTTGAAAGGCATGGGTACCTGTGGAGTGTGTACCCTCAAGGCTTGTGCCGTTGTGGACCACCTTGCAAGACCAACTTAAACTCAAGTGAAAGCAAACATCCATTAGAGACTAAGATCATATAACCATCTAAGTGGGCCAAACTTGTATGTTAAGGGAATATTAATACTTCAAACTGGGATCACCTTCAAATATCTAACTAGACCAAGCCTCGTAAAGGTGTTCCCTACCTTGGTAGGGGTGTCTAATATTCACCCTATTAGGTGCTTCCAATCCCCATGGGAAGGTGGCATTTCCAAGGTTAACTAAAAACCCTTCAATCAATAGGTGTTAGTGTAAATATGTGGCAATGAAGGGGAAAGACTTCATGGCCAAGTGCCTGTTGAAATTTCTAAGTCTGACACGTTAGAAATCCCTACTGCATTATCTGGTTTAATTTCTCCTACATGTTTCCATTAACAAGTTATTTATAAATGTAAACACTGAAATAAACACAAATGCAACCTTAACTCATATACAGATCAACAACTGAAATAACTGAGACAAACACGCAAGGGACATTGTTATTTTTGGACAATCGTCCCCGGGAAAACCCAATGCGGGAAAACCGATGCAACAGATATGTGGGTTTTATTATTATGCAATTTTTGAATACATCTAGGGTGCCAGAAATGGCTCACCCAACAGAGAATGTCCTCAGCAGTAATACTTCTCGTCGGAGACAGATATTCCGATTGATCAATCACCGGATGAACAATCCCACATCAACTATGAAAGCTCTTAGCCGGACAACTAAAGCTGCTCCAAGCTTCTCCTCTGCTCTGCGTCACTCTGATAGGAACTGTGTCACCCTCTCAACTCACCAACACTCAGTCTGCCCCACGAAAATCACCTAGCGCTGCCTCTTGGCCCTGTGTCAGCTTTGCTAGCCTCTGCGTAGCTATTGAAGCCTATGCGTCAGCCCCTTGGCTCTTTGCGTCAGTTTCTGGCCCTCTACGTCACCCACGCTGGCCTCTTCAACCTTTGTGTAAGTCCCAACTGCCTCTGCGTCAGCCTGCCTAGGCTCTGCGCTGTCTCTCTGGCACTATCTCTGCCTCTTTGCTATGTATTCTCGGCGTCGTGCCGAACTGCCCGTCGCTGCAACAGATCACTGGTTTGATTCTCTCAGCAAACCGCACTTCAGAAAATCGAACTGATTGATCAATTTGGTGTGTCTCCAACTGACCCTCAAGCCTCCTCTTATACTTTTTCTGTTGAGTCTTCAATGACCGAGATTAAGTCTCTAATCAACGGCTAAGATTAGATTTGGCTTGATCCATGTCATTTAGAACATTCTCACCCTAGTTTTATATTAATACCCATTAATATTTTAATTTTCCTAAGTTTAGACTTAGGAACTCCATTAAAAATATTAATTATTTTAATATCTCTCCAACCGGGTGGAATTTCCCCAAAGCATTTCTGGGTCTTTGAGATCTTATGTTCCTTAGCGTCCCCACCAATTTTCATGGCTAGAACACATCCGATGCTACCACAAATCAATACTCCCTCTTAGCAAGGAATGTGCTCTAGTAATTCTCCACCATTGAAACATCACACTGATCTTTCCGCACTGGTACCTATGTTGATGCTTGGCCTGCGGTCTCACACCATATGCACTGTTGCCCATGACACTGCCACTGCCACTGCTACATCTGTACTGTAGCTCCCTCTCAACATGCTGCCCATGCTGCAACTACTGCACTGTAACTCAGTTACCGAGAAGTAACTGATCTACCTAAATAATGACATCCTAGTCATTCTGGAAGCTTCGTGAAACTGAAGCTGCCTCTGCTGCTATACTATGCTCCCTCTATTGCCACTGCGCTACTGCATACACCTCTGTGCCTCTCGCATTGCTGCAACCTCCAGTGCGTTGCCTCAGATTTTTGCACCCAAGCACTGCCTTGCTGCTCCACTACACTTTGCTCCACCCGACTTCTGTCATCCTGCTACTGTCGTTAAGGGCTCCCGTTGTCGGATATGATCCAAGAGTTTGGGCACCTCAAGGATCTTGCCCCTAGTATGTAGTCCTCCTGACTACAACTCGATGTCTCCCCACCTCTTCTCTAGAGGTGCATGAGCACTCATGGCACAGTCGTCATTAGTCTCGACCTCTTTTTCTGCCATAGTTGGAGCTGCCTTAGAATCAGAAGCCTCTCCCTTGTTTTTCTTCTAGGGACACTGGGATGCATAATGTCCCAGCCCCATAATGGAATCACTTCACCTTGGTGATGTCCTTCTTCCTCTTCCCCTGTTGTCCCGCAGATGCTAGCGCCGCATCCTCCTCCTTTTTCTTGATTCGACTTCCCTTGCCACTACTCCCCGCCTTGGTCAACCGTCTGATCTCTTCTTGGCGAAGAGCTGCCCACATCTCTTCCCATCCAAGAAGAGTGACCCTGCCCAAAATACTTTGGACAAATGTCTCCCACCCCTCAGAGACTGCATTTAGGGCACTCCTAACCATAAATTCTGGATCCAGTGTAGACCCCACGTAGGTAAGCTGGTCGCGAATCTCCTGCGACCTGAGAAGGAATGGATCTATCTGCTCTCCCTTCTGCATCTGATATGACTACAACTGATTTTCCAATAGCATCTTCCGCTGCACGGAAGTGCCTTGATACAAGGTCGTCAAAGTATCCCACATCTCTTTTGTTGTGTTCTTTTCAGCAATATGTGGTATGACATGATTTTTGACCCCGTCTAGGATCATGCACTTTGCCCTCGCCATTGCATTCTCATACTTCTCTTTCTCAGCTGGGTCGCTTTGGATAGCCACGACTCTCAAGGCAGAGTCCTTGATGCGATGTCGATTTAGGACTACCAGGATCCTGGCCTTCCAGACGACAAAGTTGGAAGCCCCGCCCAACTTGTCCTGATCCCTTAGTCTGTTCATTGCCTTTTAGCTCCTCTTTTGGACTCCCTCTGAGATTCGACTTCCCTCTTGGAAATCTCCCTCTAAGTCTCGATATCGCTCTTGGAAATCCTCTGGCCAAATGTCAAATCGCTCCTCTCCAATCCTCCTTGCAAATGCAACTCAGATTTGGATTTCTTGGCTTGAAATCCATTAAGGTAACGACTCCCTCTACCTTGGTTCTGTCTCCTTAGGTACTGTTCTGCACTGACAGAAACAAAACACTACCAGCTTCTCAACCACAATCTGCCCATAGCTCCCCAAGCCCTGACAATTGAAGAAACTAAGCCTTTTAGGCTCTGGGCAATCCCAACAACGGTAGAATTTGCTCCTCTTGGCCACAACGTCAATCCTTCCTAGCTGAGAAAGATGACCGGGCACTGCGTAGGTCTGATTTGCCCCTCTGCCTCTGCGCTAACCCTCCTCTTAGCTCGAAATGATGATGCAGGCCCTTTGCGTCACTTCTTCTCTGCTGCTTCTGCTATGGAACAACGCTGTCTCTTGGGATAACTGCTACTGCTACAAATTCTTCAGATTACTGTTGGTGCCTTCAATTCTCCCGTGATCTGTAATCCTCTAATACCATATTGAAATTTCTATGTCTAAAACGTTAGAAATCCCTACTGCATTATTTGGTTTAATTTCTCCTACTTGTTTATTCCATTAACAAGTTATTTATAAATATAAATACTGAAATAAACACAAATGCAACCTTAACTCATATACAGATTAGCAACTGAAATCACTGAGACAAGCACTCAAGGGACACTCTTATTTTTTGACAATTGTCCCGGAAAAACCCAATGCGGGAAAATCGGTGCAGTAGATATGAGGGTTTTATTATTATGCAGTTTTTGAATACATCTAGGGTGCTAGAAATGGCTCACCCAACAGAGAATGTCCTCGGCAGTAATACCTCTCCTAGGAGATAGATATTCCGGCCGATCAATCACCGGAGGAACGATCCCGCAACAACTACGACAGCTCTTAGCTGGACAACTAAAGCTGCTCCAAGCTTCTCCTTTGCTTTGCATCACTCTAATAGGGACTGCATCACCCTCTCAACTCACCAGCACTTAGTCTTCCACACAAAAATCACCCAGCGCTACCTCTTGGCCTTGTGTCAGCTCTTCTAGTCTTTGCACAACCACTGAAGCCTCTGCATCAGCCCCTTGGCTCTCTTCGTCAGCCCACTATCCCTCTGCGTCACCCACGCTGGCCTCTTCAGCCTCTGCGTCAGCCTCCCCAGGCTTTACGCTGTCTCTCTGGCACTATCTCTGCTATGTATTCTCGGTCTCATGCCAAATTGCCCCTCGTTGCAATAGATCATTGGTTCGATTCTCTCAGCAAACCCCGCTCCAGAAAATCGAACTGGCTGATCAATTTGGTGTGTCTCCAACTGACCCTCAAGCCTCCTCTTATACTTTTTTCTGTTGAGTATTCAACAGCCGAGATTAAGTCTCTAATCAACGGTTAAGATTAGTTTTTGGCTTGATCCATGTCATTTAGAACATTCTCACCCTAGTTTTATATTAATACCCATTAATATTTTATTTTTTCTAAGTTTAGACTTAGAAACCTCATTAAAAATATTAATTATTTTAATATCTCTCCAACCGGGTGGAATTTCCCCAAACCATTTCTGGGTCTTGGAGATCTTATGTGCCTTAGCCTCTCCACCAATTTTCATGGCTAGAGCACATCCAATGCTACCACAAATCAACATTGCCATGGTCAAGGGGACCAACTAATGGGACTCCACATCCTAAGTGTATAGATGTAATGGAGGGAGCAATTTTGGAGGCATGAGTTACCCTGCTTGACTTGCTTTTTCCACCCCTCTAGTGTGCCTTTTACTTCTTTTTAATAATGCCTTTTATTTTGGGTGTGTTACCCACCATTTTGTGGGTGATATCCTTAGGAGAAATTTTTTCTCCAAGATGGTCCTTAGCTGGCAGCGAGCGACCCCTTGCAACCGTTAGCTGGCTCATTGTGCCATTTCTCCTCCACCTGAGCTAGCCATGTGGTCCCTCACCCATCTGCCATGATTGTATGTTTGAAGGTGGGCCTACCGAGCCTAAAGGTATGCCTTGTCATTTGGTATTTGAGTATTGTAGTTTGCTTATCATTGACACTTCTGGGCATGGATAATGGGGGGATTCAACAAAAATAATGGGTTAGGTTTGTGCTCTTGTCCCCTAAACCCCTTTTGGATATTAACCTTGAATTCTAGTCTCGTGGGATCTCTTTTACTGACCATTTGGCTTTAGGGATGGTATTTCACGAGAAACCCCGATTTTGGTTGCGTGGTCCCGCTCCCTTATCTGCTTATATTACCCCATTTCCACACATTATTACCCAATTCAACATTTCTCCCACTTGGATCCACATTCCTCCACTGGGTCCACATAGGGTTAGCTTGCCCCTTCCCCTTGCCCACACCTTGGGTCAGGCTTGGAATGATTCCTGGAGGTTGATGCAGCTAAAAAGAAAGACAAAAGCATATTTGGCCACATTCAACAGGAAAATGTACCACAAAATGCAAAAGATGGTTAGGACAATCAAATTTAGCACGTGGGCAAAAGCTAATACATGAGCTCTACCCCATCATCATGGCCATCACCCTGGTTCCTACAGGTTATATGAGCCTCCCTCATCATATAAGAACCCATGATTGTCCCAACCCCAGGTGGGCAATGGACTAGTCTACCTTAAAAGGGGGTATTCACTGCTATATCTTATGCATTATGCTCTTACCCCTTGAGACCCGAGCAATTAATCAAATAAAATCATAAAAAGTCAAAAGGCATATAAAGAAGGGTGGAAAATCAAGGCTGGGGCACCTCATTTACCACGATTACTCCCTTCTATACATTATAACCTCAAGTGTGGGTTTCCCTCTTATTAGCTACCCTTGTACCCCAGCATGTGGCCCAGGTCTGCCTCTTCTCATCCCCTACTTCATTCACCTATTTGTCACATGACACCACCTTTGAAGGATATATCTTGAACATATTATCCCCTTTAGAAGTAGAAACCACCTAATAGAATACTTGGTTAACCCCATTTAGAGTTTAGGAGACATTGGCACATCTCGAAGATCATTATGGAAGGGCAGGCCATTATGAAGTTCACATTTGTGGTCCATAGTTGGTAAGCTCATTTGCTCGATTTCTCTAATGACTTGTTGCATTGGAAGGCTAGGGGATACATTGGATTTTATGCAAGATTGCAGATGGTTTCCATCTTGGGTTTGGTCTCCCTATACGGGGTCCTAATCCTCTAGAGGGCTACATTGGCACATGTAGGGTGTGTGCTGAGAGCCACGGTTCTCCACAACAATAGACAGTACTCCATGGATCCCTGAATATGTTCAGAGATTGTTCGCGATTCACCTATTGGATAAGGAAGATGCATCTGGTTCACCTTGGCCTAATCAACCGCACAAATGTACCATGCACTTGGTCGCTGACACAAGACTTGTAGGATGAGGTGGCATCACCTACACCATCATCGAAGCCCTTCCAGATGGTCTACAAACATCTTTGACTCATTTGGAGACCCATGAGGTTGTTATTGTGCCCCCACGTCCATTGGGAACACCATAGGGTTATTGTTTGGAGAACAAGGGGCCAACCCCTTATCCATCACTTTTGAGGGTCCTACTCTTCATTATGGCACCCATGGACCTCATCAGGCCTCTTAGAGGGCCCTACGACATGCATAGATTATTATTTGACTTCTTGAGAGGCTTATTCTTTCATTTGTAAGCTAGTTTGGTGGGTATGTCATCAAAAGTTAGATTATTAGAACATTATTTTATTTTTGGGGCTTCTGTAGGCCAAGGAGGCTAATTCAAACTCCTCATTAGTGTATAAATACGAGTGAAATGAGTTTATTTGCTTATCATCACTTTGGATTGGATATTTTCTCTCTTGAGAATTTCACACTTTTTCTAGAGGATGAATTGGAGCCTTATGGATGAATTTTTTGATGTGTGGATATTGGTCTATCTTGTCTTAGAGCTTCTCTTTTGTCACTTGTGGATGGTTGGATATATCCTGCTACATGTAAGTACATGCTTTTAATGTTATTCTTGTTTTACTTTGTCATATACATTGGATTGGGATTTTCGCTATTTTTAGGGCTAATTGTTGCATGCATTTACTGCCTTAAATTGTGGAATTGTCTCTATTATAGCATCTCTCAATGTATGGGCCATGTAATGTGAACGAAATCTCTTAGGGGTAATTCTATCAACGAATTGACCTTGATAAGCCATCTCCTTAGAACATTGAAGTATAAAAGCTGCAAGATTGCTTCTCTTTGACCTAGAAGGCTAACGAAGTAGTCTTGAGGCCTCCTTGACTAAGAACCAAAGACCCTCGCTCAGATTCATCATAGACTCCATTCTCCCAAGACTAAGGCACTGATCTACCAAGAGATGGTCACCCAAAATCACATCTTTTTCACCTTTCCCAAGTCTAGCCAAGTTGGGTCACCTAGGGCATCATTTCCCCAACAAACTATCACTCCAAAAAGTTTGATCTCCTAGGGTCTCCTGCGTTGGTGTCTCCCCAAGGCCTCCTCCAATTTTGAAGCCATTCCGACGGTGGAGTTGGGAGAAAAGGAAAGCCCTAGCTCCTAGATCAAACTTTGCCCTAGCATCCCCAAGGCTAGCACCTTATAGGATCAATTCAACACCTTCAAGTGAAAATTCTTTCTTCGATCCGTTCCCCCACCTTGTCTAGGGCAAGAACATCATTGGTAACCATACTCTTTCCTCCTACCCTAGATTGGGTCCACTTGGTCTCGTGTGGTTTCGTTCCTTTGAAAAGACAATTCTTCAATAACCATCCGAGATACCAATTTCAACAAGGATTTTAGGGATTGGGAAACTCCTTCACAAGTCATATCCCATAAACCTAACCCTCAAATCCTCCCTTCCTTTCTCTAGAAGACATTGTACCTTGCTTGGAAAACAATCAAGCTCCATCCTTAAAGTTCTTCTGGGTAAGGGATTATTTGGGTCACTCATATCCATTTATTGATTTATCCTTTATCGGTGACTCCATAATATATTAGGTCTCCTCCCATCAGTGAAAGTCCGTAAATATAAGGGAGCCTTAGCTGAGGTGACAATGGGCTAAGGCTCCATTTGTTTCCCCTGGCCTAGCATTTTCCCTTTAGGAATCCTCTTTAGGTCCCCTGCTAGTTTGACTAGTAACATTTTAGCGTCATTGTCGGGGACACGAAACGTGTGTTTTGTTCCCTATACAACATATTGTCATATCATTACTAGCGACTCCATTGGAAGACCGAAGCCCTAGTTCTTTATTGAACTTTAAGGTCAATGCTTGTAGGGTGAAGCAAGCATTTTTTTGGGCATCTTTAATTTCACCCTGGCAACTCCTACATATTTTTCATGCATACCTCAAATAGGTTATCTTTCTTTGATAAATTTCCCGCTTTGGACATTGCTAGCATCCTTGGGCATCCTAATCATGTCGTGGGAAGGATGGTACGTGGGGTGCCCGTGTTTGATGGTGATCCACTCTCTGCAATTGACCACGTAGAAAGATTTAATGCACATGCTTCAAAAGAGAAGGTTGTCCACCAAGATGTCCTTATGTTATTGTTCATGGGATCTTTCGGTGGTCGTAACTCATCGCTGCATGATCATGAACCTAGAAGCATCTCATCTATTGAAGAGTTCGTTGATGGCTTTCTTAGACATTTTCACGTACACCTTGCATTAAGCATCTAAGTGGAACCCTTCATTGAGCATCATCAAGACATTAAGAATCTAGGTAATGAGCAAGAAGTCCTCCTTTGGTCCACATGACGAAAATAATGATTTCAAGGGTACATGTGCTGGTGGGGATGAATTTACGGAAAGTGAAATTGAGACCAACCTTACCTTTCTCAAGGATATCACTCCTGATGAATCCTCTTTTGAAAACCTTCAGAAAGATGATCCCATTAGCCCCTTGGAAGATGACATTGAAGATTATTTCCACATTGAAAAGGAGAAATGGGAAATTTCCGGTCCTCAATTTGATTGTGCTCCCATTTACGACACTGACAAGGAGGATGAGGATGAGATCGGTCTTCCTTTTCCCTTAGGCACTATTTATGATGACATACCCATTGATACACTTGGGAAGGAGAATCTTCATTTTCCTTTGCATAAAGAGGGGCAGTTGGAAGTGATCAATTTTCCCTTTAGGACAGACCCAATCTTTGATGCTAAGGAAATTGATAAGGCTCCCACTTCTCCCGAGTATGGTTCCATGTTCAAATCACTCGAGCCTTTAGATTATGATTTTGGGAAAGCACAACCCGTTGAATACATTACTTCTTTCTCCCTTTTTCCTATTGTTCATCATCTTGAGTCTTCATCAAGTAATTCCCTCACCCCTGGTCATATGATCTCAAGTAACTGTGATCCCTTTCCCCCTCTCGAGTATAGTGTCAAGGACAAGCCCTTCATTGATTACACTTTGATGCACTGTCAGGATTTTGATCACTCCATAGTCTCCCCTCCCCAGTGTAATCCTCATGTGCAACCTACTTGTGTTTCTCCATCTCGTCGGCCTCCCTTTCCTACTAATCATAACCGAATGAAGGCCATAAGCCATAATAACGACAATGGTGGAAGTGATATGCCAGAGGTTGCCATCCATCAACAATTTATGAGCTTGGTTGTTGGCATCTCTATATTTTGGTTGCAAGAGAAGATCTCATGGATTAGATTACATCCTTCCCTTACCTCTTCTCACATAATCATCCATGTGAGGGCATCATATTTTCCCACCTCTCGCCCACAACATCCTCCATGTCTTTGGGTTTGCATTCGCTTTGGGATTTGCTGCATGAGTAATCATATAGGCAAACATATTTATATTGACTCGATGATATGTTGGTTGCACTGGCTTTATGATTGCACTTAAGAATAGCTTCGTCATATGCATGTTATGGTAGGATGCATTGCATGTTGATTTTTGCATTAGAACTAACGTCATATGATATTTCTCATGATAGATAGATGCGTATTCACATATTTTATTTTCTATTGATTTTATGGCCTAACATAGAGCATGTGCGATCATGAGACGTCACGAAAGCATGCTGCCCCGTGTTTTTCCACCTATTATATGTGCAGGTGATAGGTCTACGGTAACCAAGAGATTGTTGGAGTTTTGGTGACCTCTCGTTCGAGTAGATTCACCCACTTCTCTGAGAGATTACGTCCTAGATGGAGCCAAATGTTACCCACCATTTTGTGGGTGATATCCCTAGGAGATTTTTTTTTTCTCCAAGATGGTCCTCAGTGGGCAGCCAACAACCCCTTGTAGCCACCAACTAGCTCATTATGCCATTTCTACGCCACTTGAGCCAACCATGTAGTCCCTCACCCATCTGGTCGTATGTTTGAAGGTGGGCCTCTTGAACCTAAATGTATGCCTTGTCATTTGATAATTGAGTATTATAGTTTGCTTATCATGAACACTTATGGGCATGTATTAACTGGAGGATTCGGCAGAAAGAATGGGTTAGGTCTGTGCTCTTGTCCCCTAGACCTGTTTTGGATATTAACCTTGGATTCTAGTCCTATGGGATCTTTTTTATTGACCATTTGGCTTTAGGGATGGTATTTCACGAGAAACCCCGATTTTGGTTTTGTGTTCCCTCTCCCTTATTCGCTTATATAACCCCCTTTCCACGCATTATTACCCCATTCATCATTTCTCCCACTTGGGTCCACATTCCTCCACTTTGTCCACATAGGGTTAGCTCGCCCCTTCCCCTTGCCCACACCTTGGGCTAGGCCTGGAATGATGCTTGGAGGTTGATGTAGCTAAAAAGAAAGACAAAAACATTTTTGGCCACATTCAACAGGAAAATGTACCAGAAAATGCAAAGGTGGTCGGGAGAAACACATTTAACACGTGAGCAAAAGCCAATACATGAGCTCTACTCCATCATCATGGCCATCACCCTGGTTCCTACAGGTTCTATGAACCTCCCTCATCATATAGGAACCCATGATTGTTCCAACCCGTGGTGGGCAATGAATCGCCCTACCTTAAAAGGGGGTATTCACTGCTATATCTTATGCATCATGCTCTTACCCCTTGAGCCCCAAGCAGTTAATCAAAGAAAATCATAAAAAGGCAAAAGACATATAAAGAAGAGTGGAAAAATCAAGGCTGGGGCACCTCATGTACTTCGATTGCTCCCTCCTATACATTATAAACCGAAGTGTGGGTTTCCCTTTTATTAGCTACCCTTGTACCCTAGCATGTGCCCTAGGGCTGCCCCTTCTCATCCCATACTTCATTCACCTATTTGTCACATGCCACCACCTTTGAAGGATATGCGTTGAACATATTATTCTCTTTAGAAGTAGAAACCACCTAATAAAATACTTGGTTAACCCCATTTAGAGATTAGGAGACATTGGCACATCCCAAAGTCGATTATGGAAGGGCATGCCATTATGAAGTCCCCACTTGTGGTCCATGGTTGGTAAGTTCATTTACTCTATTTCTCTAATGACTTGTTGTATTGGAAGGCTAGGGGACACATTGGATCTTATGCAGGATTGCAGATGGTCTCCATCTTGGGTTTGGTCTCCCTATATGGGGTCCTAATTTTCTAGAGGGCTACATTGGCACTTGTAGGGTGTGTGTTGAGAGCCATGGGCCTCCACAACAGTAGACAGTACTCCATGGATTCCTGAAGATGTTCAGAGATTGCTCGAGGTTCACCTATTGGACGAGGAAGATGCATCTGGTTCATCTTTGCCCAGCCAACCCCACAGATGTACCATGTACTTGGCAACTGACCCAGGACTTATACGATGATGTAGCATCACCTACAGGCTAAACCATCACCGGAGCCCTTGCATATGATTTACAAACATCTTCGACTCATTTGGAGACCCATGAGGTTGTTATTGTGCCCCCACATCCACTGAGAACACCACAAGTTTATTGTTTGGAGAACAAGGAGCCAACCCCTTGTCCATCACTTTTGTGGGTCCTACTCCTCATTATGGCACCCATGGATCTCATCAGGCCTCTTAAAGGGCCCTACGACATCCATAGATTATTATTTGACCTCTTGAGAGGCTTATTCTTTCATTTGTAAGCTAGTTTGGTGGGTTTGTCACCAAAAGTTAGATTATTAGAACATTATATTATTTTTGTGGCTTATGTAGGCCAAGGAGGTTAATTCGAACTGTTAGTGTTAGTCTTTCCAGCCTTCCTCCAGTGATCAAATGTGCTCTTACAAAGTGATTTTGAAGTGTCAAGGTCAAATTTTGTCATTTCAGTGAGAATTTCACACTTTTTCTAGAGGATGAATTGGAGCTTTATGGATGAATTTTGATGTGTGGATATTGGTCTATCTTATCTTGGAGCTTCTCTTTTGTCAATATAGTTGGATATATTTTGTTACATGTAAGTACATGCTTTTAATGTTATTCTTGTTTTACTTTGTCATATACATTGGATTGAGATTTTCGCTATTTTTAAGGATAATTGTTGCATGCATTTACTGCTTTAAATTGTGGAATTTTGTCTCTGTTATAGCATCTCTCAATGTATGAGCCATGTAATGTGAAAAAAATCTCCTAGGGATAATTCTATCAACGATTTGACTTTGATAAGCCATCTCCTTTGCACATCGAAGTATAAAAGGTGCAAGATTGCTTCTCTTTGACCTAAAAGGCCAACGAAGTAGTCTTGAGGCCTCCTTGACCAAGAGCCAAAGGCCCTCACTCATGTTCATCATAGAATCCATTCTCCCAACACTAAGGCACTGATCTATCAAGATGTGGTCACTCAAAATCACATATTTTTCACCTTTTCCCAGGTCTAGCTAAGTTGGGTAACTTAGGGCATCATTTTCCCGACAAACTATCCCTCCAAAAAGTTCGATCTCCTACGGTCTCCTGTGTTGGTTTCTCCTCAAGGCCTCGTCCAATTTTGAAGCCATTCCGAGGTGGAGTTGGGAGAAAAGCCAACCCCTAGCGACTAGATCAAACTTTGCCCTAGCATCCCCAAGGCTAGCATCGTATAGGATCAATTCAACACCTTCAAGTGAAAATTCTTTCTTTGATCCTTTCCTCTACCTTGTTTAAGGTAAAAATACCATTTGTTGCCATACTCTTTCTTCCTACCCTACACTGGGTCCACTTGGTCTTGTTCTTTTGAAAAGACAGTTCTTCAAAAACCATCTGGGATACCAATTTCAACAAGGATTTTAAAGATTGGGAAACTCCTTCACAAGTCATATCCCATAAACCTAACCTTCAAATCCTCCCTTCCTTTCCCTAGAAGACATTGTACCTTGCTTAGAAAGCAAGCAAGCTACATCGTTCAAGCTCTTCCGGAAAAAAGATTATTTGGGTCACTTATATCCATTCATTGATTTATCTTTCATCGGTGATTTCATAATATAATGGGTCTCCTCCCATCGATGAAAGTCCTTAAATAGAAGGGAGCCTTAGCTGAGGTGACAGTGGGTTAAGTCTCCATTTGTTGCCCTTGGCCTAGCATTTTCCCTTTAGGAATCCCCTTTAGGTCCCCTGCTAGTTTGAGCAGTAACAGGGTGCATACCTCAAAGGTAAGAGCTTGCTTTTTATGATATAGTATTTAATTTTATCCCTTAAGACAATTTATCGTTCATTAGGATTGGGGCATGCAAGGGTTCCTTTTTCTGATGAAAAGGGAGCATAAAGTGCTTAGGAACCAGGTGATGGCTAATCTCTGTTGCCAACCCCGATAACATCTCGATAAAATCGAGGAATCGCGAGTTTTTCACTTGCTGATTTTATTGACCGGTTTTTTCGAGAGTTTTCAAATTTCAAAAAGTCGCAATTTAATCAATAAAATCACGATTTTATCAATGAGTTAAACGAAAAAATCATGGGGGGCTTTGCAAACGCAAAATTATATTGTAAAAATAAGGATTAAATCTTAAAAATTAGGAGTTTTTCGAAATTGAAAAAATTGGATATTTTTGTACTTTTTTTTTGGTCAAATTGTTTTTGATTTTCTCTTCACTTTTATGACTTTCAATTTTTGGACCCTTGCCTATTTATTCTCGAGTCTGACATTTGCAACATTGTGGCTAATGAGGAAGGTAGAGCTCATGCTAGGCTTTTGCCCATGCGCTAACTGATATTCTGGCCATCTTTTGCTTTTTGATTTTTATTTTTCTTTCATTGTGGCCATAATATGCTTTTCCATTCTTTAAGCTGCATCAACCTCCAAGGCATTGTTTTTTGGCACTATTGAAGGATGTGGATAAGAGGGAGCCAAATCTTAATGAACCAATGACAAGTTAGAGTTGAAGAATGGAGATGATATAAGGGGTTTGTAATGTGACATGGAAAGTGTTAAATATGGTGAAAGGGAGAATGAACACACTACTTCAATCCAGGCTCTCCAAGTAGTGCCCCTCCTATAACCCTAAGGGCTTAAGTTAAATCCCTTTCAACTAGGGCTAAAGATTAACCCCCCTTGTAAGGTGAGAGAACAATTTACAGTGAAGATCGGTTAATCATCTAGATCACCCCTTTATTCATACTAGATGCCCAAAACATTAAGTAATAACACCTGATTGCAAAATGATCAAAGTACTTGTTCAGTGGTAGCCCACCTTCATCTAAGAGGCATGTCGGATGGTGAGAGGTGTAATAACTAGTGTAGATGGTGGAGGAGCTAGCATGTCATCATCATCGAGCTAATGTGTAGGGCTGCAGACTAGCTTGCTGTCCAAAATTGGACACAACTTTCTCCTTGGGGGGCTTACCCATTTTGGTGGGTAATAGGTCCAATGATGCCCAAACGTTCCATTGACTGTCCATAACGGTTAGTTTGAAATTCTAATGGCTAATTTTTGACATAAAAAACTAGTAGTAAATCAACTTCACCACCCTTGCTTGAGATCTCCAACGCCTTGATGAAATCCCTTGCGGCTTATTTGACTTCACCCTTCCCTCCCTTTCCTTATATTTATTTCTCTTCTCTTCTCCTCCTTATCTCCAGTCAATCAATCATTCTGTCCTGATGATGGGTCTTATTTGGGACTCGAAACATGGACTTACAAATGAAACTATGGATTATATTCGGGACACATTCTCTTCAAACTCTAACCACATAAACTTACAAACAAGAATTCACTAATTCCGCCACTTGGATCTGTTGTAACTCGACCTAATTTCATCTAGGTCTTGCTTCATTTGACCAGATTATGACTCGTGTTACCACATCGTCATTGCGTTTACCATGTCGTCACACCCACTTGAATAATCTCTATTGCCCTTGGGAATTCAGAGAGGTGGGTTTTGTTCCACTCTTTTTGAAGATCAATTTTGACATATTGCATGTCAAATTTTGTCAAGATCTGCCTCTGTTATGCCACCTGGAAACTTGTTGTACCTGTGACCAACTTTGACTATTTGTAACTTGCCACTGCCTTCATTGACTAGAAAAATTCTACATGGAATGTTTTCCTCTCATCAAGCTGAATAAAATGAGACCAAGTTGACATTTTGACTTCAAGAGCACTTGCATTGGGAAACATAAAAATACCTCGAGAAATGTGAATAGTTATTTGTGTGAGATTGCCATGTATGAAAACTGTATAAGGGACACTGCACCAGTGCCAAGGAAATGTACAGACTCAATAGACACATAGCCATGCCATAAGACATAGTTGCACCTAGAGGCAGGTTGGACTAACCGATACACGGTGATTGCCCCTACAAAAGTAGGCTCTCCTAGAACCATGAGTCCTCAAGTAAAGCCTATCCAAAATCCTCCAATCCTATCCAAGTCGAAAGGACCCAGAGATGAACCCAAAGGGACCAACCATGGTTTGACCAAACACAAGGTCTAGGATACTTAATACAGGGCCTCACATGATTGTTACAAGTATTTTGGCTTGTGACATTGGACTTACAATGGTGGTGAAAGATACATCAAAAATATATATCTACCCTTGTTGACTTAAGGGGTAACATGTTCCAAAGCATACATTTGAAGAATGAGAAGAATCATTGAGGAAGAGGCCTTACATGTATATTATGATTTCAAAATTTCATTGTTTGAAGAGTAACTTTATAATGTATTAGTGTATCATTGATTTATCTTTTAAAGTAATTTCACAAGATCCTCCCTTCTTCCTTGGAATATTTGGATGGAGGATGGTGTTAATAGCCAACTATAAGAGTTTGTGGAAACCGTGAGGGACATGACCAAAATGGTACCTATCACCTTTTGTTAATTTTCCTTGAACCTAGCACCTAAAAATTCATTAACCTAACAGATTGTAGATCTATTGAATGAAAGCACAACTAAGTTCTTAACTTAATTAGTGGAAGCACAATTTCTCATAACCAATCTCAATCACAATGACACAAATGGATTCTACCCAATCAATAGTTCTTCATTAATATTTTGAACTTACTTGAGCTCTTGTCCTAGGATAACGACCCCACTGAGAAAATTACAGATACACAATGCTTTGGATATGATGCAGTAGATTAGGCCCTAGATTGGTCCTCAATATGCTTGGTTGATCTGGATCTCCGATGCTGCACCCCACTTGCAACTTTGTCGAACCCGACACACTAGAGCGTCACCTCCTCACTTGAGAAAATCCCTCTGTCAAAGGCTAGTACTACTGTATGGTGTATTTTTTTCTCCTTAGCTTTGCTTTTATAACTTTACATTGAAATAAATCCCTAAGCTTAATATCCAAAGTGATTGATGGCCTGTGAAAATTCCTTGATCTAATAATCTTAGGAATCCTACTGCAACCAACTGAATCTACTTCACCTAAATTGTAAATTGCATTATAAACTTATTTCAGATTTCTTCTTGAAACATTGAAGTAAATTACTGAAGCAACGTACACCAAATTAAATATGATTATGAAACATAGAAATTGAGCAAGGAAATACAAACACATAGGACACCGTTATTTTTGGACAAATGTCCCCTTAAAATCCCAACTTAGGAAAACCGGTGTAGCAGTAAGGGTTTTATTTTATTATGCAACAATGAAATCTGAGTACATCTATGGATGCCCAATTGGCAATCCAAACAACAAGAAAATCTGGCAGAGATATTCCCTAAGCAACACCAACACTCGTGTTGCCTGCACTCGCATTCCCCTTAAAAAGCCAACTTGGGAAAACCGGTGCAACAATGAGGGTTTTATTTTATTATGCAGCAGTGAAATCTGAGTACATCTATGGATGCCCAACTGGCAATCCAAACAGCAAGAAAATTTGGCAGAGATATTCCCTAAGCAACCTTGACACTCGTGTTGCGTGCACTCGCGTTCATGAACTTGTGCGTTCTTGCACTTGCGTTCCTGCACTCGTGCATTCCTGCACTTGCGAGTTCTTGCACTCGCGGGTTCCTGCACTTGCGAGTTCTTGCACTCGCGGGTTCCTGCACTTGCGCATTCCTTAACTTGTGAGTTCCTGCACTCGCACGTTCTTGCACTCGTGAGTTCCTGCACTCGGGTGTTCTTGCACTCGTGAGTTCCTGCACTTGCATTCTTGCACTCGCACGTTCTTGCACTCGCGAGTTCCTGCACTGGGAATAACTCAGCCTCTTGCTACTGCCACTCCGGATCTGGAAATATTCCTTCGAATCACTGTCCCTGCCCTTCTATTGCAAAGGATCTCTTCGATAAGAATTTCCTCTTGAGAACTTCTCACTTTAGAAATTCGATCTCTTGATCCCTCGGTGTATTTTCCAAATGACCCTCAAGCCCCTTCTTATATCTCCTTGTTGGACAACCAACGACCTAGATTAACTCCTAATCAAAGGCTCAAATCATTTTGACTTGATCTCTGTCTTTATCTAGAAGATTCACACACAATTAGATTAATACCCATTAATATTTTAATTTAACTAAGTTTAGACTTAGGAGCTCCATTAAAAATATTAATTATTTTAATATAATTGTCTCTCGCTGGAATTTCCCAAAACGGTTTTTGGGTTATTTGGAATGCATGTGCCCAAGCCTCCCTGCAAAATTTGAGGCTTAGAGTACATCCGATGCTACCCCAAATCAACACTCCCTCGTAGCAAGGAATGTGCCCTAGCTATATATGCTGCTGCATACTGCTCTGACTCTGAAGCATCATCCTCTGCGCTGCAGATGTTTGACATGCTGTCCACCAACTACTGTGCTGTTGTGGCTACTGTACTACTGCCTTTGACACTGCCATTGCGAATACTATATTTATACTAGAGCTCCCTCTCAAATGCTACATCTGCTGTGCTGCTAGCACTGCGGCTGCTAACACTGCATCCGTACTGCAATTCAGTTGCTGAGAGAAGCAACTGAAAAACATCCAAAGTTACTGAACTAACTGTGTTCAGTATGATACTACGTGACTGTTGGAACTGACTGCTGTTAGTCTATGTGCTGACCCTCTGAATCTACTCTGCTCTGTGCCATCTGCACTGTTGCAAACTCTGCTTTGTGTCGTTTAGTCTCTGGCGCTCTTAGCCGTTGCAATTGTCTCCCCGTCACTCCTTGGCATCATCCAACACTAGTTCATTTTGCTATTGCAAAACTGGGTTCCTGTAGCAAGGTATTGATCCAAGAGGTGGACTCATGAAGGATCTTGCCCATCTGTAGTTCTTTCGAACTACAACTCCAAATCAGCCCACTCCCTCCTGGAGGTATCTCGGCTGTCATGGCGAACTCCTCCTCATCGATCTTCGCGGCTGCAACCTTAGGATCGTGCTTCTCATCCTTGTCCTTTTTCTTCGAAGGACACTAGGATGCATAGTGGTCCAACTCGCCACATCTAAAACATTTCACCTTGGAGACGTCCTTCTTTCGTCTCTGTTGCCCCTGTTGCCCCTTCGATGCAAGGGCGACATTACCCTCCTCTACTTTGGGCTTCGACCCACTGCTGTTGTTGCTTCCGTCAAGTTTGACCTTGACCAAGTCTCTCCTCAACTCTTTTTGTTTTAGAGCTGCGCACATTTCATCCCAATTAGGCAATGCTACTTTGCCCAAGATACTCTGGACAAAGACTTGTCACTCATCAGAGACAAAATTTAGGGCCAGTCTCACTAACTCCGAATCCTGAGGTGTATGCCTCATAGCCGACAACTCATCACGAGTCAGCTTCAGCTTCGTGAGGAATGGATCCACACGTTCTCCCTTCTGCATTTGTGTAGATCTCAACTTATGTTCCAAGTACATCTTCCGCTGCTCAAAAGGTCCGTGATACAATGTGGCCAAAGCATCCTACATCTCCTTAGTAGTTGTGTTAAAATTGACAACTAGGATCAAACTCCATGTGGGTCACCTTATTTATGATAGCTGATATTTTTCTTTTATTCCTCTCTCCGAGAGGTGTAGGATTGATCTAGAGATCATCCGATTCCGACATGTATAAATGGAGATATGAATTTATTTGTATTTCTGACAAATTGTCAAGGTCGGCTAGCAAGCAAAACGATATTTTTACCCCCACTTCATCCTCAACGTGGCATATAAAAGGAGGAGACCTCAAGGCATTATTTCATCATCTCATCCTCACATCTCTCTCTCTCCTCACTTGATTGGGTACGCAGATAAGGGCAACTTTCTCTCACACGTGCGAAGGAAGCAGGGCATTTTCTGTTTGGGCAACGTTGACGAGTTTGACCGAATTTCAGTTTGTTGTTTTGGGCTATGTTGACCTCCTCTTGGATGCGGATTTGGGTGAGGGTCTTCTCCTTGGCGGGCCACAGTTCTGGGCACGGATTTTGAGGCTGCTTTAACCCTGCGTTGACCAATGTTCACTGTCCTAGGGCTGGTTACAAGGTTGACTTCAGTTGACCAAACTTTTACTAAGTATTTTCGGACTATTTTGGGTTGATTCATCTTGTTGTTGGAGGCCGAGTTGACTGGGCTTTGACCGAGCTGATTTGGAGGTCAAATCTGACCTATTTGGCCAACGTTGACTTTTCTGGTTAGGGTTTACTACTGCTATCATAAATTATCGGATTTGTAAATTTTGTACTATCTCTCTCTGCTGAACTATTGAAGAATATAAGAAGAATGAATCAAGGGTTTCCCCACATTGGGGTTTGTCCGTGGCTGGTGCCACATCTTGTGTCCTTTTGTCTTGGCTTGTCTTCTACTGTTTATGTTTATGTTCTATATGCATTTTACTATCATACTGATGTGATTGCTAAACTGGATATTGATATTGGGTTAATTAAGAAATTGAAGTAAATTGCTCTTAAGCATAGAACATACCAAAAATTAACATGTTATTAGAGCTGAGGTGAAGACAAAGCCCAAGGGCCAAGCAAGAGTGAAAGAGCAATCACTGAAGACAGTTGGACAAAGACAAAGGCTTAATGGGTTCCTCATTCCACTTCCTTGTTCAAGAAAAGCTTCGTGAAAAGTCTGACTATCATGGATGGAAGATGTTTCTTAATCTGACATTGGAAGAACAAGAAGTGTTGGACTATGTGAGGGGTAAAATCCTTGAGCCTCCTTCAAATGCACCGATTGCTACAAAGAACAAGTACAACAAGGTTGAAGTCAAAGCAAAGAAGATTATCAAAAATTCCAATGACAAGCGTCTGGTGGCCTACATCTTTGATCTAAACACCTCCAAGGAAATCTATCACAGGTTGGTCAGCATGTTCAAGGTTAATGATGCAAATCAAATTTTGTTTCTCAAAAATAAATTGAAGGACATTAAGAAGGGCAAGGACGAGGATATTCAATCCTACTTCTTAAGGATCATAGAGATCAAGGATGATCTTCTATCGATTGGAGAGGTCATTCTTGATTGGGAACTTACTACCACTACCCTTGGAGGACTCCCACCCGAGTGATATATATTTAGAACCACTATTCTCAATAATGGTCGAATTCCGGGATTTGAAGAATTGATGTCGAGATGCATTCAAGAAGAGACAAGAATGGTGGGACAAGAAATGCCTTCTAATAGAGGCAACCCCACTGCTTTCTCCGCTCATGCCAAAAGGAGAAATAATGCAGGGTCTAAAGGTCATTTCAATGGAAAGCCCGGATCTAAAGGTGGAAGGAAGGGAAGGTGCTTTGTTTGCAATAAGTTTGGCGACTATGCAAGGGAGTGTCCAAATAGAAGGGACACATCACATGATGAGGATCACAACCATTCCAGGGGCAACTTCAACAACCACAATCAAAGGAATGGCAGGTTCAATGGTAAAGGAAAAAGGAATGCGAGACATCAAGGAAATGGTCAACCCTCCAAGAAAGCAAGGAACTCCAGGTATGAAGAATCAAATGTTGTTAACAATAAGCAAAGGAATACTATCTTATATCGGCCCTCTCCACTACCTCTCCTCTGGACACTTTGGGGAATTGGCTAATTGATAGTGGTGCCTCAAGGCACTTCACCAAGTACAAGGAAGCTCTCTTTAATTTGATAGAGAAGGAGACAAACTTGGAGATTATTCTCAGTGTATATAATATCGCCGATTTTCGTAAATATCGCGATATTTTCAGGGAGACGAAATATCGCCGAGAAAATATCACGATATTTTGTCTCCCCTAAAATATCGAGATATTTTCGAAATATCGGCGATATCTTGGGAAAATATCATGTGACGATGCAAAAAATCGCCGAGAGACCGTGCAAAATTGCCGTGCGGCTATAAAAGTCTGATTTTGTTTTTTTTTTCAATCATTTTCATTTTTGATTGCTGGAGAAGGAAGGGGAGAGCTATTTGCTTGCTGCCAAGGAGGGTTTGAGTGTTGAATAGCTATTATCGCCACCAACGATGAAGATTTTGTTGATCTAAGCTTGAAGAACAGTGAGACAATTTCATTTCTTCCATTAACAGATATGTTCAAATAAATCCCTATATTAATGAATTTTTTGATAGTTTTAGGATTATTCTTGCTTGCCTATTTGCCTACAATCATTTTGCTTGTTTTTTGTTTTCCATTTGCTATGATTTTCATGCCCATGAGCAAATGCAAGGGTTTTACTTTTCTCCATATTTGGAGAGCAAACTCCATTTTTTTTTTTTAAACTTTCAAATACACCCTCTTATTGTCATTTATGGTTTTTCATTCACATTGCAAATAATGTAGCAAAAAAACTATTTTGTAAAATGATGTGGTTATTACTTATTAAGTTATTAATTCCATTTTTTTTTTTGGTGCCCTAGGTTTGAGTTAGCTCACTACAAAATTCAAATATGCCAAAAGCCTTGGACCCATTTTGGGATTATGGGAACTCCGATGGTGGGATAAATTGGGCATATCTTACATGCATTGTGTGGGACGAGGATGCCATGAGGGGTTACACAACTGAAATACCATCTGGCTAGATTCACTGGACATGATGTTGGGATTTGTACAATTTCTAGTCCGGAGCTTATACAAAAAGCTCTTGAGGCAATTGATGAAAAAGATAGAAGGAAGGAAGAGACAAAAAGAAACAAGGCTGAACGTGGAGGTAGATCTTTCGGGATATCTTCTCCTGATTTTGATGCTGAGGGTAGTGGGAGGGGCTTCATAGCTGGCACATCATCACTTGCTACTGCTAGTGCGAGGTCATCATTTTTTGTTCCACGAACAGGACATGGATCACAACCTGGCATAAAATCGCTTGCTAAAAAAAAGGAGAAGCAAGAAGCAAATAAAGTCATGGGGAGGTGTATTTTCTGGAGCGACTTACCTCTCAGCATCACCAAAACCAATCCATTTTGGCAGCCAATGTGTGATGCTATTGCTGCCGTGGGCCCAGGGTACAAAAGTGCTACATATGAGGGGTTGCGGGGGCCAATTCTTCAAGCAGAAAAGCAGGCATCAACTCTATATTGGCGGAGTTGAAAAAAACATGGGAAGTTACTGGATGCACAGTGATGTCTGATGGTTGGACAGATAGGAAGGGTAGGACCCTTACAAATTTCTTGGTACATTTTCCTAAAGGTACCATGTTTATTAAATCAGTGGATGCATTAGAACATATCAAATATGCTGCAACGATATGTGAGTTGTTAGATGGGTTCATTCAGGAGATTGGTGTGTAGAATGTGGTGCAAGTCATAATAGACAATGCAGCTAATTATGTGTCTGTCGGCAAGATGCTTATGGAGAGGCATCGCACATTGTTCTGGACTTCGTGTGCAACACATTGTCTCGATTTTTTGCTTGAGGATATGGGGAAACTCTCCTTCATCAAGGAGGCGGTTGATATGGCTGGGAGCATCTCCAAATTTATTTATAACCATGCTTTTGTTCTTAGCCTCATGAGGAGGTTCACTAGAAACAAGGAGTTGCGGCGTCCTGCGATCACACATTTTTCCACAAACTTTATTACTCTTCAGTTTTTGCTTCGATGTCAATTCGAGTTGAAGCAAATGTTTGTGTCTAATGACTAGCGTAATTGTAGATACAGCAGGAGACAGGACGGGAAAGCCATTGCAAAAATGGTGTACTCTGAGACATTTTGGCATGGAGTAGAAGAAGCATGCTCAGTTAGTGAACCTATAGTAAAGGTTCTCATATTGGTAGATGGGGAGAAGCCTGCAATGGCTTATTTGTATGAGGGCATGGATAGGGCCAAGGAGGCCATTCGTTCTCATTATGCAGACAAGGGTTTTGTTGGCCTTGATAGGCATATGATGTTATGGGATGTGATTGATAGTCGGTGGACAGGGATGCTTCATCGACCCATTCATGCAGCAACACTCTTCCTCAACCTTGCATTTTCATACAAATGCAGCTTTGATTTTGATGGTAAGGTGATGGAAGGGCTCCATTCCTGTATTCACAGGATGGTACCTGATCCTGAGCTTTGTAGCAAAATCAATCACGAGATACAGTATTATCGGGATTGTGTTGGCCTATTTGGCTTTGATGATGATATTAGGGAAAGGACCCTCTTCATGCCACGTAAGTGACAAGTCATCGCTCATTAGAAATTAGAATTTTCAATTTAGAATTTCCTTGTAATTCTATTTTTCTTAAATTCAATTATGTAACTTTTATTTGAAAGTTTAATTATGTTTTAAGTTTTTGAATTTTTTATTTCTTTATTTTGTTGTAGATATTTGGTGGCGAAGCTATGGTGCAAGGGCACCAAATTTGTAGAAATTGGCCATACGAACCTTGAGTCAAACATGTAGCTCTTCAGGGTGTGAGCGCAATCGGAGTGTATTTGAGAAAATACACGCAAAAAACTGCAATAGGTATAATTTTGAGCTTTAGCCTTCAGTGGAGCAATTACACTTATTGTAATTTTTAATTTTTAATTTATGAGCTTTACTTAAAAGATTGGTTTGTGGTTACCTTGGAAATTTCTTTCTTTAACCTTGAGAAAATTCTGAGTGATAACAATGGTAACAAAAGGAAAATGAGCTTTCTTACTACCAAAACACTTTTCCAATTACCAAATTCCTAAGTTGCAGGAAACGCTGGTAGGGGAGGAGTTTTTGTACGGAAACGGAAACGAAATGCGGAAACGCGTACGGTACGGCCCAGAAACGCGTTTCTGGCCGTATTGGCACGTTTCTTGTGGTGGAAACGTGGCCAGTATGACCGAAAATGCGTTTCTGGGCTGTACGACGTTTCCACATGCAACTTGATTTTTTTTTTTTATTAATTTGTCTTCTAATTTTTAATTAGGTTTTTCTAATGCCTTCTAGTTGTTTCTAGATGCCTGTCTAAAGTTATAAAAGTGAACTTTTGCCCTAGTGTTGATATGCAGTTCATTAGGAAGTTTGAGGCATATGCAGTTCATGGTAATGTTAAATTCTTAAAGTAAAAGTGATATTCTCCTTTATTTTTCATTTTCATCCTTTTACTTAAATTTTATGTTACCTGAAATGAATCAGGATGTTTAAGAGTGGTTGCCCTCATGGATTCATATGGAAAAGTGAATTGTAATCTCACTTAAAATCCAGCAGCCTTATCTGTGTATTCAGGATTTCAGAATTGGGGGATTGCAATGTTTCCATGGTTTTATCATGTACTAGTATGGAACTTGTATTTAATCAAGAGAACCAAGCCCCCTTAATGTAGGGGAGATCCAAATAAATCAGAGCATGTAGGGTACTAGGGTATGAAACTTGTATTTAATCAAGAGCCTAGGTCGTTCGAACTATGTAGGAGGAACTCCAATCAAGCACGAGACAAGAAATAGGAAAATTCTTGTGACTGATTTTGGATAGTTCTCTTTTTCATTATGTAAATAATTCATGATAAATGTGATGTAAATAGAAGACTTATAGTCTATGCATGACAATTGACAATTTTATCATATGTAATAAATCAAGAATGTATCATATAGCTTAAGATTGACACAGTATTCTTAAATGTCCTATATAAATATTATATATATATTATATATATATATATATAAATATTCGCGTTTCCCCGTTTCCAAAATTTGGGGGGGTCACATTTCGTACCCGTGCCCGTTTCCCCGTTTCGTGCAACCTTGCTCGCAAGACTTGAATCTACTTCTTCAAAAGAAGGATGAAGTATTCACTTGGTTCCGTCACTTCAAAGCCATGATCGAAAATCAATCCGAGAAGAGAATGAAGATATTGAGAATTGATAACGGGGCCGAGCATGAATCCAATGAATTCTATGACTATTGTAGAGAAGTTGGCAATAAGAGGGAGACCACAACACCATACATTCTCTAGCAGAATGGTATGGCTGAAAAAAAGAATCATACTATTGTGGAAGTTGTTCGTGCCATGCTTCATGATCAAGGGTTCCGAAGTTTCTATGGGCCAAAGTTGTGAATATTGCCGTGTATGTTCAAAACTGATGCCCTCATCAAGCATTGGATTCCAAGACTCTTGAAGAAATGTTCACTGGTAAGAAACCCGATGTCTTTCATTTTAGAATTTTTGGAAGTCCCATATACTTTCATGTGCCGAAAGAGAAAAGAAGCAAATTGGGTGCATTTCGAAAGAAAGGAATCTTTGTGGGCTATAGCGAAAATTCTAAGGGCTATAGAATTTATGTGTCTGGTCAAAGGGAAGTTGAGATAAGTCATGATGTCACCTTTGACGAAGATATGGCTCTTAGCAAAATCAACAACCTTCCTATCCCAAGGAAGGACAAAGAAGCAGGTACCGAAAGTCAGGGTGAAAAAGAGGACGAAACGATGTCGGATGTTGATGAACCTATGGATCCTATTGATCCTCCTCCCCAAGAGCCCTCCTCCTCCAAGAGGAGGCCCTCATGGCTTAGGGAAACTCTCGAAGATGCCGAGAGACATATTGCACCGAGGGGGACTTTCTGTGAGAGCAAGAAGCCGAATAGGTATAAAGGATACTTGACCGCCATGAGCACTATCATTCAAAACGAACCTTCATCATTTGAAGAAGCCGTGAAGCAACAAGTTTGGAAGGATGCTATGAATGAAGAGTACGAGTCTATTATGAAGAATGATGTCTGGGATGTGGTCCCTAGACCCCAGGACAAATCGGTTGTCACCTCTAAGTGGCCCTACAAAATCAAGCATGGAGTTGATGGAAATGCAAGAAAGTTCAAGGCTGGCTTTGTTGCCCGAGGCTTCTCTCAAAAGGAAGGTGTAGATTATGAT
This sequence comes from Pinus taeda, assembly GCA_000404065.3. NCBI lineage: Eukaryota > Viridiplantae > Streptophyta > Pinopsida > Pinales > Pinaceae > Pinus > Pinus taeda. The sequence goes on from APFE031500126.1 coordinate 59,371, forward strand.
GAGATATTTGCACCTGTTGCCCGATACACCACCATCTGCTTGATCATAGTCCTTGCTGCCTTGCAAGGATGGAACCTACATCAGATGGATGTTAAGACCGCTTTTTTGAATGGTTTGATCAAAGAGGAAGTCTATGTGGAACAACCCGAGGGGTTTGAGGTTCATGATCGGGAATCTCATGTATGCAGGTTGAAGAAGGCTCTCTATGGCTTGAAGCAAGCACTCCGGGCTTGGTATGAGAGGATTGATAGCTATCTGATGAAGCTGAGATTCACTAGGAGTGAAGTCGATCCGAACCTTTACTTTAAGGTTGAAGATGATAAACCTCTCATACTAGTTCTTTATGTGGACAATCTCTTTCTGATAGGTGTAGATCCTCTCATTCACAAATGTAAGAGGAAGTTGGCTTCCAAATTTGAGATGAAGGACTAGGAATGATGCACTACTTCCTAAGGTTAGAGGTCTGCAAAAGCTAGGCAAAATTTTCCTATCTCAAGGAAAATATGTTGTGAAGATATTGGAAAGATTTGGGATGGTGGACTGCAAGCCTGTGACTACCCCGATGGAACTTAACTTCAAGAAGTTATGTGGTAGTGCCGCCGGACCTGTATTGGGAAATGCTTCTTAGTATCGTCAACTCATAGGAGCGCTGATGTTCTTGGTGAACTCCTGTCCGGATATATGTTTTGCAGTTAATACGTTGAGCCAATATATGGTTGAGTCTCATCACACACATTGGATTGGTGCCAAGAATCTTCTGAGATATCTTCGAGGCACAGTCACTCATGGATTGAGATACACTGTCGGAGATGTGAGGCTGCATGGTTATTCAGATGTTGATTGGGTCGACAGTGTGGTGAATCGCAAGAAGACTTCTGGGTGCTGTTTCTTTGGGTTCCACTTCGATATCCTGGATGAGCAGGAAGCAGAAGTTGGTTGCCTTGAGCACCACTGAGGCCGAATACATAGCTGCTAGTATGGGCTCCTGTGAAGCTGTCTGGTTGAGGAAGCTCTTCAGTGAGCTGTTTGGACATGAGCTGGATACCACTGTGATCCTCTGTGACAACCAGAGTGGGATCCGATTATCGGAGAATCACATATTTCATGATTGCTCCGAGCATATAGATATCAAGTACCATTTTATCCAAGATATGGTACAACGAGGAGCAATAAAGCTCCATCACATTGGGATTGATGAACATTTCGTTGACATTCTGACAAAGCCCCTGGGAAAGGTCAAATTCTTGACTTTCTAGAATGACTAGGAGTCGTGGATAGACCCTCTTATGAGGGCCATATATGATATGGACATTGAGCTCTAGTAGCTCTGGTTGGCTTGGGGTACTTCTTGGAGCGATGAGCAATCATAGGGTGAGTGATTCAACCTTCCCCTAATGGTTTGTTGTGTACAGGGTGAGTGGTTTGACCTTCCCTTGTGATACCCTGTGGCGACATGTAGGCAGGATGAGTGGTTCATCCTTCTCCTACCGAGACATCCAACCCATGCAGTCTGGGACTCATGGGAAGTACCTCTCAACTGGCCAATGAGTAGGGAAATGAGAATAGGGACCATAGTACCACTGATGGATGCATCATGTACTATTGTACACCCTATGCTAGGATGATATTGATCTGGGATCAACTGGAACTGACTTTAGGTCAATAAGAGTGGTATGACACACTCTCTTTATTGGAACTAACTTCAGGTTAGTAAGAGTGGTATGAGACACTCTCTTTTATCTGGGACTGACTTCGGGTCAGTAGAGAATGGTATGATACATTCTCGATCACTTCTTCTTCTTCATAGTTCAACAAAGCAGAGCAGTGCAAAGCAGTGCATTGATGGTAGAGATAGTACCGACTGACAGATGGATTAGCAGAAGGAGTTCTCCCTAGTTGAGAGGGAGTGTTAAATTTGGCAATTAGGGCCAAACTCCATGTGGGTCACTTTATTTATGACAGCTGATATTTTTCTTGGATTTCTCTCTTCGAGAGGTGTAGGATTGATCTAGAAATCACCCGATTCCGACATGTATAAATGGAGATATGAATTTATTTGTATTATTGACAAAATGTCAAGGTTGGCCAGCAAGCAAAACATGCATTTTTATCCCCACTTCATCCTCAACGTGGCATATAAAAGGAGAAGACCTCAAAGCATTATTTCATCATCTCATCCTCACATCTCTCTCTCATGTCACTTGATTGGGTACATAGATAAGGGCAACTTTCTCTCACACGTGTGAAGGAAGGAGGGAATTTTTTGTTTGGGCAACGTTGACCAGTTTGACCGAATTTCAGTTTGTTGTTTTGGGCTGCGTTGACCAGCATTAACCTCCTCTTGACTGCGGATTTGGGTGAGGCTCTTCTCCTTGGGAGGCCATAGTTTTGGGCACGGATTTTGAGGCTGCTTTGACCCTGCGTTGACCAACGTTGGTTGTCCTAGGCGGTGTTGCAGGGAACTCCCCCCAGATCAAAACCCCGATCCGCGATTCGTACGGATGTGTGGGGGAATCGCCGTCCGAAACGCGTTTCGGGCTAATAAACACGCTTCTTGCCATTTTCCGAAGCATGTGGCCGAAACGTGATTCGTATGGTGGTTCGGCCGTATGAAGCGCGCCGCTTCGAGGTCCGATCCATACGGATCACAACCGATTCCGCAGGGCTTCTGTTGTTTCCGTCGCGCGCCAAAAAAAGCGTTGTTTTTTTTTTGTTATTTTTTAAGGTTGGGGTGGGTCCACCTTGGGTTAGGGTGAGGAATGAAGGGATTTAACCTCCCATTCATCTCTCATTTTCTCACATTGAGTTTATGAGAGCTTGGAGAAGAGAAGAGAAGAGAGGAGAGGAGAAGAGAGGAGAGTTTGGAGGAGTGAAGGAGGAGGAGCTAGGAGAAGGAGGAGGAGCTTGGAGTAGCAGCTTGGAGGACTTCCATCTACAAGAGCTAAAGAGGTAAGTGCAAACCCCAAACTCCCTTATTTTTTTGACATTTTTTTTTGTATTTTTCTCCTCCCTCTCCGACTCTTTCCCATTCTTTCTACTTGCTCATTTAATTGCAGGTTGCCCAACACCTATATCCATATTCCAAGATGGTGTTCTTTTGGCTTCTATGTATCATTCCACTTTTGGTTTTAACGATGGCAAGGGGGAGTAGGAATAGAAGGGAAGAAGCACAAGAGGATAGTGGTCCCAATATGAGTGACCCAATGTGTGATGAGGAGGAAGGGTTTGAAGAGGAAGGGATGAAGTTGAACCTGAAGGGAACACTGAAACACTAGAGGGGAAAGCTGCATTAACACTGTTGTGGAACTATGTGACCAAACTTGAAAGGGGAAAGGGTGGTGGAAGCTACAAATTTTTGTGCTCTCATGGTTGTCATGGGGGAAAACCATTTAGTGGCTCATATACCGGTGTGAGGAGGCATCTTTGTGAGGTGATGGACAGTGATGACAAAAAGGGTGTTGTGGGGATACAAATTTGCCCAAACATTTTAGCTGAACAAAGAAGAAAATACATCCAAATAGAGGAAGTTGCACAACAAAAAAGCAAGAAACAAAAAAACTCCTTCTAAATCAAGTGCAACCTCTAGATTGGTAGCTCATCTCCTCATGGTACTTCTGGAAGCTCTAGAGGTAAAAGAACAATATGGGATTTCTTAAATGTTGCTGGGAGGGATGATGTGGATGGAAAGATAGTCCGATTTCTTTGTGCTTGCGGTGTGCCATTCAATGTGCTTCGTTCTCCCTATTGGCATGAAATGGTAAAGGCCATCAATGAAGCCCCAAAAGGATACAAGTCCCCCAACTATGAGAAAGCTAGAACAATGTTATTAGAAAGAGAAAAAGCAAATGTTTAAAGAGCTTTGACATGTTTTACAAATGAGTGGGTAGATTGTGGGGTATCCATTGTATCAGATGGGTGGACAAATATTAGAAACCAACATTTGATAAATGTTCTTGGTGTTTTTGCTAGTGGTGCAGTATTATATTAACATGTCATGACTCCTCCTCCATCAGTGCATCTTCCCAAAACAACCAAGATCTCCTATTGCAATCAATCAAAAGAAAGATGGTCTAGTATGTGGTTCAAAGTGATCAAACAATAATGTAGCAATTGTAAGGCACAGAAAAAATATTGCAATACTCATCCACACTCTTTTGGTCTGGGTGCCTGTTCCACATGAAACCTCGATGCATGATATTGTGAAGCATAATTAATTGGGTGGTAATGAGCTTTTACAAGAAGGAAAGCAACTCATTAAAGATCATAACAGGACACAACAAAGTAAACTACTCTAGGGCACTTACTGCTCCAAGTTGCAGTTGCTTAAACTTGCAAAGACAAGATTTGCCAGTTATTACCTCACCTTTAGGTGGCTAGTGAAGGTGAGACAAGCTTTAACTAATATGGTGTGTGCTGAAACATGGGATGAAATTAACACTGATAGAGATGGTGCTAATGTAGCCAAGGTCACTATTCTTGACATGTACTTTTGGTCACAGGTTAAATATGTTTTGCAATTCACCAAACCAATTTATTACATGATCAAGTTTGGAGATTCAGATCGACCACTAATTGGGGAGGTGTATGAGCAAATGGATAGCATGTTGGGGCTGATTAAAGACATTATTGAGCCTAGAGATATCACCTTGTACAATTATATTTGTGAAGAGTTGGAAAACCGATGGGAAATGCTAAATGTTCCATTACATGCATTAGCATATGTTTTGACACCTAAATACTATCATCCATCATGGCTTTCAACACCAGCACCTGGGGTGGAAGCAGGAGAAAACCACACCAAGATCAAGAGGTTCACAAAAAATATATGATTGCATTGAGTAAATTAGTCCCTGATGAGGAGAACACTGTCATGGTACGGAGATAGTTGAGCAACTATACGCTTAGCACTGGTCCATTTGGGAGCATGCATGCAGTTAGAGATTGAGAGAGTTTTTCTTCTCTTGAGTGGTGGAACATGCATGGAGGGGCTACTCCACTTCTACAGACTTTGGCATTGCGGGTGCTATCATAGGTAGTAAACACTTCTTCTGCAGAGAGGTGTTGGAGCTCTTATCCTTTCATCTACAATGTTAAAAGGAACAGGTTGAGTTTAGGAAATACAAACTCATAGGACATCGTTGTTTTTGGACAAATGTCCCCGGAAAAACCTAACTTGGGAAAACCGGTGCAACAATGAGGGTTTTATTTTATTATGCAGTAGTGAAATCTGAGTACATCTATGGATGCCCAACTGGCAATCTAAACAACAAGAAAATCTGGTAGAGATATTCCCTAAGCAACCTTGACACTCATGTTGCCTGCACTCGCGTTCCTGCACTTGCGCGTTCCTGCACTCGCGTTCCTGCACTTGCGAGTTCCTGCGCTCGCGCGTTCCTGCACTCATGTTCCTGCACTCACACGTTCCTACACTCGCATTCCTGCACTCGCGAGTTCTTGCACTGAGAATAACTTAGCCTCTTGCTATTGCCTCTCCGGATCTGGAAATCTTCGTTCGGATCACTGTCTCCGCTCCTCTACTGCAAAGGATCTCTTCGATCAAATTTCCTCCTGAGAACTTCTCACTTCAGAAATTCGATCTCTTGATCTCTCGGTGTATTTTCCAAAATACCCTTAAGCCCTTTCTTATATCTTCTTGTTAGACAACCAACGACCTAGATTAACTCCTAATCAAAGGCTCAGATCATTTTGACTTGATCTCTGTCTTTATCTAGAAGATTCTCCCACAATTAGATTAATACCCATTAATATTTTATTTTTCCTAAGTTTAGACTTAGGAAATCCATTAAAAATATTAATTATTTTAATATAATTGTCTTTGGGTGGAATTTCCCAAAACGGTTTTTGGGTTCTTTGGAATGCGTGTGCCCAAGCCTCCCTGCAAAATTTGAGGCTTAGAGTACATCCGATGCTACCCCAAATCAACATGGCCAAGATTAGATTTCGCCTCACTTGAGATTAATGGCTGAGATTAAGACATAATCATTAAAGTAATTTACATTACTTTTCAGAATTTTGCTTTAGCTCAATTAACCAACATAATAATTATGTGCTTTTCCTAAGTCAAAATTTAGGCTAAGTTATATTAGCAACTACTTTTCAGGATTTTGCTTTAGCTCAATTAACCAACATAATAATTATGCACTTTTCCTAAGTCAAAATTTAGGCTAAGTTATATTAACAACTTGCTTAAACTTGAGCAAGTGTCCTAAGGAGATTTGGAGGAGACTTGTTGCAGGCCTAGATACTTAGGCCTGTACAAAAGTACTTGCCTAGGCTACAAATTTCAACACCACTCCATTGCAACATTCCTTTGGTGGATGGTCCAATTGATTGATAATCCTTGGGGCTAATATATCATTCATAGTAAACAATCAATGTTGCCTTATGACTTTCTGAATGTATTATAAGTGATATATTCATAGTATGTTAATAATAATAATAATAATCTATTTTTAAGGTCACGGCCAAGGCATACACCAAATTGGTGTATGAGACCCCCTTGTTTATGGGACAAGGGATCTGTCTCCACACAACAATTTGACTGCTAAAGTCTATGAAGGTGTACATACTCTACTCCTGTTTGGATTTGAACTTGTGACCTCTTAAGAGGAAGCACATGTTTTTAACCATTAACCATTATTACAACAATAATCTAACCACATGACTAATAAATTATCGTTAATGATGTATTGATTATATTAACAACATGATTTATTAGGGATACATCATTAATATCATTATTAATTATACAGTAATAGTGTATCATCAATATTGATACTGCATTCATGACATACCATTAGTGATAATAATAGCATGTTAACAAGTGCAAATCATGTACTAATGATGATGCACTACCGATGTCGTAGTATTAATACTATTAATAATGTACTATTAAGGTGCCTGTCGGTGTGCCGTTTCTGTGTTTCCCTATTGTTTCCAAAATTTGTACTGTTTTGGAAACCTGCATTTGTTTCCTCATACCAGGTGACAGCTTGAAAACTAGCTTAGCTTTCTCATGTATTTGTTTATGTTTCGATAATGTTCAGGACTCTTAGGCACCTTCACTCTTGTTTGTTGGTATCGTTCAATGCCTAGAGGGTGCACCATACCCTCTTTCAATATCTTTTTCTTGGCGACATTTAATTTTATGTTTTTGTTTTTGTTCTTTTCTATATGGACAATGTATTGAATTATTGAATGCTATACTGTTTTATCTACTTTATATCTTGCCTTGCTGACTTAGAGTGATTTAATTCCGTTTATACTGTCTGATCTAATCCCTTTGAAGTTTCGGGCAAAGTGTGTTCTCAGTGTAAGAAAGACTATAAAATAATACCATAGGTCCATACCTTTTATGTATCTTTTATGATTTAAATTGCCTGGACATGTTTAATATTTGCTTTCTAGCAAAGGTACAATCTACTAACCAGGAGAATTGTTTCTGTTTTACATACAGTTTAAAGGGCTTTCAAATGAAGAACTTGCTGCACGTAGTGATTTGGTCATGGCATTGGCGGAGAAGATTGAGTCAGTACCAGATGGAATGGGAGCTGGGACAAAACAGACAGGAGGCTTGTGGACCTCAAATTCTCGAATGGAGATTAAGCTTGATTCTTCTGCATCAGGTGGGGTTGAAATCGTCTGAGTTGGAACCTCTTTTTTATTTGGATCTGAATGGCTATTTTCACAAAATACAAATTATTTTCTTGTGTATTATAAGTTATACTTTATGGCAACTGTATGAATAGCATTTTCTTAGCACACATTTTCTAACTGTCTGCTTGAAACTATGTAATGCTGTTAATGTATTAAATTGTCTGATACTTTTCCCTTTCATCAATTTATGCTATCTAGAGGATACGATGCGAAGTGACTTCTATGAGCACACTGAAGAATCTAAACAATTCAGGCAAGAGTATGAGATGCGGAAAGCAGGACAGGTAACTGAAATAGCTGTTAATAATTTGTAGTGTCATAAGTTGGGCAAATTGATTTGCATGTAAAGAGAGATGTTAAATTTTATTAACCCCTGCTACAGGCTATTATCTAGTAAATTACCTGCTGTTAATTAAATTTACTGCAGATTTGCTTAACAAAAGCATTGCTGGAATTTTAACAGGTAAATAAAATATAAACAATGGAAACAAAACAGCCAATTTCATACACATGCACACACATAGATTTGGCCCTTCAAATCTGTTGTTTCATTAATAAATTATCTTCAGCATACAAGGGCTCCCAGTTGAGAAATGTAACTAGTATCGGTCTTCATAATTGTTGTCTAGCTCCTGACATGATGTAATTCTTATGTATTTGTCAAAAGAAAGAAAAGGAAAAATTATTTTAAAGATCAAAAGAAAATTATTTTTATAAGCATGGGTTTCATGCTCAATTTATTTTGTTTCTAGGTCTAACCACCCATCGTGTGCTTCTAGAGTTTGTGTTTTGAGTTATAGTTCCTGTCATCATATAGTAGACCCTTCTTGGGCTTTTTGTGTCAAAGAAGAAAAATAATTTTATATAAAAATTTTCATTTGTCACTCCTCCATCAAGTTGGCCTCATGAATACAATTCGACCACACAAAGAGACTATATATAAGCAGTGACTATGAGCTATTTGTGAAAATTCTATCACTGCAACATCTGATTTACTTTGCCTATTTATTTTCAATAAGTTGTTTATGAAATTCCTTCAATAAACATTAAAATAAACTTTGCTGCAGATATCACACCATAATATAGAAACAAACACATGCACAAGAATCAACACATCAACACAGATATTTTGGACAACAGTTCCCGGAAAAACCCAATGTGGGGAAACAGGAGCAGCAAGGGAGGATTTTATTATTCAGCAATTCTTCAGTACATCTAGGTGCCAAACTGGCTTACCCAATAGACAGAAAAATTCTCTATCACTTCTCCCAGTCCTAGCGTCAACCTGGCTAACCTTTGTGTAGCTCCCAGACACTCTGCGTCAGCCCTGGGCCTCTCTGCATCACCCACACATGCCCTCTAGTGATTGCTCAGTCTCTTGTTGCCTCATCTGTAATTAGATTTTATAGATCTTGCACCAGGACGTCCAGATCTGCACCGCAAACTTGCTGTCCCGAGACATTGTCTACAACACCACTGATTTTTAGATCAGCGATATCTCCTTCATCTGGACTCCAATTCAGCCGATTTTTTTTTTGAAATCAGGTATTTTTTTGCAAAGAATCCAAATCTACAATTAGATTTTGCAAATTTTTCTCTGAAATGTACAGATCTGATCTGCAAACTCGCCGCCCCAGAAATCCTGCAAAAATAAATAATTTTTTTTTCCACTTTTTGCCTAAGAAAGTGCTCTGATACCACTTGTTATAGATCTAATCTGAAAATATAAGATAATTCAAATATACCCAGAAATAATAAGATAGAAATAGATAGAAATGATTCACTTTATTGATTGATATCAAACCCTTAAGGTAGGGCAACACCATACATTCACTCCTTAAGAAAGGAGAGCACTCCACAAGCCATATGCTTGTTCCTACAATAATCCTTGACACCTCTCCATGTGGAGTCTCTAGCCTCTATATAGGCTTCATACATACAATACCATGGACCATTACCATGATTCCCTCATACCATCGAACTAATACCTTGGGCCCATTACATTATTACTAACTACTTGTGGTCCCTTACATGATATGGGTTAACCACCATATTTATTACTATGGCCCATCCCATTATTACATTATTACCTTGGGTACCTCTCTTTGTACCCCATATTATCCCCCCTAGGTATATAACATGATAGAATCTTTGTGATGTGTTGACTAGTCCTCCTTGATGCTCTTCTTCTTGTATTTGGCCCTTATGTATCCTTCTTCAATTGATTGGTCTTCAACTTGCATCTTCTTGTTACCTTAGCTTTGATACCATGTTGAGAAATCTATGGCAGCTAGATTAGGGTGATTTCACTTCACTTTGATAACTACTTGTGATATACTTTACTTCAACTTGTAATATTTATAATTAGCTTCTTGTTGTCTTGATTATTATAGTGTTCTTATTATCAAAAGACTACCAAATTATGAAGATCAATAACACAAATGGACACATGGTATAGGCTGCTAGCCAGGGCCAAAACCTCTCCTAGAGAGGAACACCCACAAGTAATTCTTCTCTTCTTATAGAAACTTCAAATGACGAATTCCAAGACCCTAGACCTAAGACAAAGACCCTTCCAAGACCAAGTCAACCTTCTTTTAGATGAGCTTATTTTTCACAAAGTCAACCCAAGTCAAACTGCTACAACTTTACTTCTGATCTCAAGTTCAAACGTGCACTCTTGACTGTAGATTTCGGCCTTATTGTAGAAACCCTAATTCACACGTGTGGGTGAAATAAGTCTCCTTCCTTCACTTGGAGAGCTTCTTTTTCCTTGGTAACTCGACATCCAAACTTCATCCTTTTGAACCCAAACTTCAACATTTTATGATGACTACAATTTTGGTCTTGCTGTAACAAAGTGATGCCCTAGTTCATCACACATGTGAAAGAGAGTGATAGAGAAATTTCAGATTTTGGTTCTTCTTGTGATCTCTTTGCCTTCTCTTGTTCTTCACTCCTTTTCTTTCTTTTCTTCTTGATATCGAACTTGCTTGGATGCTCTCCTCAATTGAGGTCGATTGCACTTTTATGTACCCTTTCTATGAGGCTCGAATAGCCCTTAATGAGGCCGACTTCATCTTTGCAAGCCGACTTTTTCTCTTGTAGGCTGACTTGGTCTTGGAGGGAGACTTTTGACACTTTTGACTTACCATAATTTCTTTTTACATGATACAAAATGCCCAATAGGGTCTATTACATATGGCAATGACTCTTTTGACTTCTTGACTCTATGAAAAACCCTAGAAGCACACAATAGGTGCTTGACCTAAAAAAAATTGACCTTGAGCATGGAACCCATGCTATAAAATTAACAATAATAATTTTCTTTTCTCTTTTACATCAAATATATAAAATCAATAGTACATAAAATTAAAAATAATATGAAGATCGAACCTAGTTACATATTTCAACAACTATAAAAGCAATTGTCCCAAGTATCCTAATAACAAGTAGAACAACAAGAGGAAAGAAAGAAATGGAGCTCACACTGCAGAAGAAGATGAAGAACCTGAGAAGAAACCAAAGATTGAAGATCATAAGGACCTCTATTATTGAAGGATTTTATTATTACGTTTACAAGAAGTTTGTTTTCTCTTTTATTAGAAGATGGCAGTTAGAGTAGCAATTGCAGTTACATTTGTAGAAGAGTCTTGAGATTTGCAAATTATGGTATCATGGAAAGAAGCATATATAATTGGAAGAATTAGAGTCTACATAGTTAGTTGCATCTTATCACAAAAGGTTGGAAGCAACCATCTATAGAAGGATTTGGGCCATCAAGTACTTTACAGTTATCTAGAAGCAGTTACTTAGCAGAAAAATGGACTACAAAGGGTCTACTATAGAAGAAAAAGCATTAGCAGGATCAAGGTCATTATGCAACATCATAGAAGTTTTTACAACATAATATTTTACCTCAAATTTATGAATGGAAGAATCAAAGTATCATCACAGAAGTATATTTTACAAGAAAAGTATGGAAGCAACATTGAAGCAATCTAGAAGTATGATGATGTGGAGAGAGTCTAGGAGCAACATGAAAGCATAATTGAAGCTTTTCTCATCTCATCATTCATGGACATCATCTTCAAAGAAGGTTAAAGTAGCAATTTGTTCAAAAGAAGTCAATTGAATGGCAATATGAAAGGAAGACATATGCTTATTGGATATCTAGAAAAAAATTCATATCTTTAGAGAGAGTCGAAGGAAGAGCAGGATGCATATAGATCATAAATATATTTGGCAGCATAAGTATGATATGTCTTGGATGCATAGGAAAGTCAAGACTCTTTCATATGGCTGTTCGATAGATGACAACAAAATAGATGGGCAAAACAACTGTTAATATTGATCATCATCCAATATGGTCTCTTGAAGAATGTGAGGAAGGGAGTAATGTTGACTTCAGAGGTAGCTAGAAGCATGAGGTGACTTGATGAATCTGACAACTTAAAATTTGGATTAGCATCACTTGTTTTGACAACTCTGATAATGAGGAATGACATCATAAAGTTTGGGATATGGTATGACTTCCAGGAAGAATATATAGCAGAAATGTGTACACTATAAAGATGGGAAAGGAAACAAATTGATATAAGAAGTCATGAGATAGTTTGTTGATCACTTGAAGATATGATGTACTCGATACTGGTATAGAAGAAATACACTTTACCCAAATGAACAGAGGGAGCTATAATTGGCTCTACATTGATTGGTTTGAGTACTATTGCTGACAAAGATACTACTGTTGGTTAGTGGAAGATGATATGATTTCTTGAAAAAGGATGAAGGCAAAAACCCTGTCACGGAGATAGAGTATATGAAGGCTTGTGTGATCAAATTTGAAAGTGTTTGGCTCCACAAGATGTTTGACAAACTACTTGATGACATGATAGAGCTATGTGAATATTGACAAAGATCTAGGAAGGTTGAAGCGCGGTATGATGTGATGCAAAATAGAAAGCCCTACAACTACATCTATATCTCCACAGAAGAACAAGTAGTTGGTGAAAGCGACAAGCTAAGGCTTGTGGTTATGTCTTCCTGGTTGAGAGGGAGTGATGGTAGATACCGTATTCTCCATGTGTCATGCACTATGGCTACGACTAACAACGGTTAGGCCAATGATGGCACTGGTAGGGAGAATGGAGGACTGGATACGCATCTGGGACCGATACTTCTTGAGGATTGGGAATCCAAGATAGGAGTAGTCCCAAGGACCGATACTTTTTGAGGATTGGGAATCCAAGATAATAGTAGTCCTGAGGACCGATACTCTTTGGGGATGGGGTGATATCCAAGATAAGAATAGTTCTATAAGGACATACCTGGTGAACATCTGGATGGGGTATGTGCCTTGAGAGGCGGTGGTGGTGTCCAAATGTATGCCTCCAAGCATTATGCTCTAATCTAGTGGAGAGTTAGAGCTTGTCAGACAAGGCCTTGCTATTTTTTAATTGACAATGTTGGTTATGATGATGATGCTTGATGATGCTTATCAATCCAATCTCTTCTTATGAGAATATTCCAGTTTGAGAGTATCCTTGTATCCTGTTGTGTAATTATGAATACCTCCCTAGTTAAGAGGGAGTGTTGAAAGTGTAACTAGGTTCGATCTTCATAATTATCATTATACTTGTATCAATATGAAAAAGAAAAAAGAAGAAAAATAATTTATTATTATTACTATGTTCTTCATGCTTCTAGGGTTCATTGAGTCAAAAGAAAATTTGTCATGAGTCAATCTGTTGTACTTGAGTCAAGTCCCATTTGGAATTTTGTAGGAAAGAGGAAAAGTAATTTTATTTGAGTCAAAAGAGTCAATTTGTCACCCACAAGACCAAGTTGGCCCTGCCTGGACAAGTCGGCCCAGAAAGACACTAATTCGACCTCTTGGATGCGTATATATAGAGAGCAGTTTGACCTTGCTGTAGCACCAATTCATCTCGTTGATTTCTGTGTCGAGGAAAGAGAAAGAAGACCAACAAAAGACAAGAAAATAAGAGTGAAAGTCAAAGGAGGGGGAGCGAAGGTCTAAGAATGAATTTTTTGTATTACTGTGCCCTAATTCTAGCACGTGCAGAATTTTAGATTGTTGCAAGGGCCAAAAGTTTCAGATTTGTTGCAACCACTGAAAATTCAGAGTTTGATAAAGATTTAAAGGACGTTGACCAATGTTGACTTTGTTGGATTTGACTTGCTTGAGGAAGGATTGAAGGAGGGTTGACTTAGGTCTTGTGGGAGGTCTTTGTTTTGGTTTTTTGGTGTAGAAATTTCTAAGTATTACCTATTAGAAATTTTATCTGTATTCTTTTGGTTTATTTCTCCTACTTGTTAATTACGAACAAGCTATTTAAACATATAAACATCGAAATATACACAATACAGTCTCAACCATCTACAAATCAACAATTGAAAGAAATAGAAAACACACAAGTGACACTGTTATTTTTGGACAACTCATCCCCAGAAAAACCCAATGCAGGAAAACCGGTGAAACAATTCTTAGGGTTTATTATTATGCAGTATATCCTTGAGTACAGCTGGGTGCCGAAATGGCTCACCTGACAGAGAAAAACAACCGACAGTAATACCTCTCTCTCTATTCGGAAGCAGGTATACAGAAAACCTGCCCCACGAAACCCTCTCCAGCAACACTGAAGCACTGCGTTAGCCCTCTTGGTCTCTGTGTCAGCCTCAGAACCCTCTGCGCCAGCCCTCTGAGGCACTATGTAGCCTTTGGGACCCTTTGCATCACTCCTGCTGCCTTCTGCGTGGATGACGCAGGCCCTCTGGCCTCTGCGCTGTCTCTGTTGGGCTCTGCATGGCTTGCTCTGGCTTCTGCGTCTGCCTCTTTGCCTCTGCATTGGTCTCTTAGCACTATCTCTACCTCTCTGTCTAGTACTCACTGCCCCTCACTGCTGATCACTGATTCGACTTTACTTAGCAACTCCGCTCTAGTAAATCGAATGACTGATCACTCTGGTGTATTCTCCAACTGACCCTCAAGCCTCCTCTTATACTTTTTTTTGTTGGTCCTTCAACGACCAAGATTACATCTCTAATCAACGGCTAAGATTAGATTTGGCTTGATCCATCTCTTTTGGAACCTTCTAACCTAGTGTTATATTAATCCCTATTAATATTTTATTTTTCGTAAGTTTAGACTTAGGAACTCCATTAAAAATATTAATTATTTTAATATCTCCTAAACCGGTTAGAATCTGCCTAAACCATTTCTGGGTCTTGGAGATCTCATGCGCTATAACCTCTCCACCAATTTTCATGGCTAGAGCACATAGGTCTTGGATTTCTCACTTTGATGTGATTCTATAAGAAGAGAAGTTGGTTGAGTTTTCCCCCTTGTGGGGTTTTGCCTTGGCTTGGAGCCTATATCTTTGTGTTCTTTGTCTCTTGTGATCTTCACTGTTTGATGTTTTGGTAATTGTTTGATAAATAGGGCATAATAAAAGAAATAAGAAGCCAACAAACATTCACAAGCAATTATCAAGTAAGAGAAATCAACCCTAATTTGCTAGCCTATTGGTTTCTCAACATGAATGTCCTAGTAGTGAACTCTTGGTAGCTTGTTGATGAAAAATCTATGTCTCCATTGCATAGGTAAATATTTGAAATCTTGTTGCTAGGGCATCAAAATTTTGGCCTTTTTAGATACTTATTAGCTGATCTATGTCATTCTGGACTCCATTCTCCCAAGGAACAAGGGACTGATCTACTTGGTTGGTGATTAAACACTCCTTTATTCCATATCTTTTCTCTCTCTAATTTCAGCCCCTTTAAGACCAAGTTTGCAAACTAGGGCTTGGTGCAAATCCATAGGCAAGGTGAGTTTTGGGTATTGGAGAGCCTAAACATCAAGAAGATAGTATTTGCCACAAAATCTATCCTTTTGGTGGGCATTGTTGAAAATGTAAAAATGTTTTGGTCTTCATAATTGTTGTACTCATTTCAATATGTATCCTATGTAACAAACAAGAAAAGAAAAGAAAAGTAATTATTATTAAAAGCATGGGTTTTATGCTAATTATTGATGGTCTTCTAGGTAAAAGCATGTTCTTCATGCTTCTAGGGTTTGTTAGGTCTTGGGATTTATTGTATTGAGTTAAAAGAGTCAACATCATGTTTATAAGACCCTTCTGGACAAAAATATACTTGTAAAATTAATTATTTTTGAGTCTAGAAAGTCTTGGAAGCTCTTAAAGTACAAGTCGACCTAAAGGAGGGAATTCGACCTGCTGACCCTGCCGCCCGCACCTACCTACACAGTTAGCGAGAAAAGCCTTCAACCCCACAGGGTGTGGTTGGTGGCAGGGAACTCAGAGAAGGGGCTGTCACACTGATCCCAACTCTCTCCGTTTTAGCTATCTCC
>APFE031500126.1:87067-101034 GCA_000404065.3 Pinus taeda
AGTTTTTCAACAAAAAAAAATTAAAAACATAGAAAAACATTGTTTTGAAACAATGAAAACTAAAAAAAATCAACCTACATACCGTTTCTACGGTGAAAATGGCGATCTCCTCTCGAAATAGTGAGCGTAGACCCTTCGAATCGGCAAAATCGCCCTCCAAACTCTCTCTCCCAGCTCAGAAGCTCTTCCTCCGCCGCGCGCTGTCCAAATGGGCAAAAAAAATTTCGTTTTTCCCTTATAAAACCCGTTGCCAGTGCCCCTGACGATTTTTTGGGTAAAAATCGCGCTTTTTTCGAAAAAATCGCGCTTTTTTTTTCGAAAAAAGCGGCAAAAAATTTTTAACGGCGATTTTTTCCCATAAAACGCGCGATTTACGCGCCTTGGGGAAAAAATCGCGATTTTTTGAAAAAAACGCGATTAGATCACGCTTTTCACAACAGGTCAGCAGCGCAACAGGAGATGGTGTAGAGATAGAGTGATGCTTCAGTGTGTTGTAGCACTAGAGCACATTCCTCGCTAAGAGGGAGTGTTGATTTCTGTAGCATCGGATGTGCTCTAGTCTCGAGATTTTGCAGAGAGGCTAAGACACATGCATTTTGCAAGACCCAGAAATCGTTTGGGAAAATTCCATCTAGAGATGGTTTAATTAAAATAATTAATCATGTTTTAATGTATTCCTAAGTCTAAACTTTGGAAATGTGATTAATCAAAGGGTATTAACTAAATATGGTGCGAACTTCTAGAAGAAGACAAGGATCAACTCCCAGTTAATCGTAGCGTTTGATTATGTTTTAATCTTGACCGTTGTTGCTCTAACGAGAGATTATAAGGAACTTGATGGGCACTTGGATAGCACACCAAGATAGTGAGATCTAGAGATCGAATTTCTCAAGAGTAGTGGCGCTGAGTTGCCGGAGAGAGATCGAGTGATCTTCTTGTAGTGAGGGGCAGGGATAGTAGATTGGAGGAGCATTTTCTAGTTCTAGAGAGTGCAAGGTAGAGAAGGCAATGAGAGGTTTAGAGAGGCAGCGCAGTGCCACACAGAGGCAACACAAAGCTTTAGAGGGTGTCAGTATTTTTGCTCGGAGCAGTCAAGATCTAGAGCTAGAAGTTAGGGTGTGAAACCGGAGGGCCAGAGGGTCGAAGTTCCAGTCAACAGAAGATCAGAGGAGGAGGTGACGCAGTTCCTAGAGGCTGTGACGCAGATCAACGTAGGCTGATGTAGAGGTAATGTGGGGCTAGCCATCTAGAGCTTGGATCAGATTCGGATCGCTAGTGACATCGTGAGATTTTTCTCACTACCTCTTTGCCAGTTTATTCTTTGTATCAGATTGCCAGTTTGGGCATCTAATGATTTGTGCTCAGTTTACTACTGCATAATAATAAAACCCTCAGCTGTTGTACCGGTTTTCCCAAGTTGGGTTTTTTTGGGAACATTGGTCCAAAAACAATAGTGTAATTGTGTCTGTTTGTTTCTCTCCTGTGCAGTATTTTATTTCTGCAGTATTTTATGTTGTGAAGGCTAGAGTCTATTAGTTTCGATATTTGCTGTAGGAATCTGCAAATAATTTGTTTAGTTAATTTAACAAATAGAAGAAACTTAATCAATTGCTGTAGTAGGATTCGGGATTGCCGAATTTTCACATTGTGCTTCTATCCCTAGGTCTCTACATAGAAAGTAAATTGCCTCCCATTGGAGCCTTGAACCATTGTTGTGTCTTTCTTGTAGAGGGCCTAGTCAAGTCACATCACACACATCATATTCGGAATATCTATCTTAGGTGACCCTATCACATACTATGACTCTTCCCATCCGTGAAAATCCATAAAGAGCAAGGGGTTTTCGCTGTAGCGATAGTGGGCCACTACCTCATTGTTGTCTCTTGGTCTAGTTTATGCCTTGTACGGTTTCCCTCTCCAAACCCTGCTAGATTTTGCAGCAACAAGATACATGGGGAACATGGAAAGTGGTAAGTATAAAAGTCATGGAATGCTACCGTCATTAGAGTCTCCTATTTGTGCCCCTCCTAGATAGTGAAAGAAAGGCCTCAAGGAATGTCACACTGGACTAGGGGCAGGTGATAATCACCAAGGCGAAGCATGGGAACACGTGTACAACCAAAAGTGTTCTAACATCCAATTCAACTTGTGATCCATACTAGAATGCCCTTAAACATTAAATGAAAGCACTTGAATCCAAAAATGGTTATGCATGTCATAATAGATGACCCACCTTCATTGGATGAGAGACATCTGAGGTTGGGTATCAGTGGATCATGATAGAGCTGCTGTCTGGAAGGCTGAAACAATGGGAGAGAAATTCTCTTGGGGATAACCCATGTTGGTGGGTAACACCCCTAACACCCCCTAAAAATATCCCATGAATATGCTTTTGAGGAACTTTGGGAAACCAATTCTCTGGAGCCTGAACATAATCCTATTTTCTGTGGATGTTTTTTCTTGTCATTTGACCCTTTTAAACCCATTCTATTGGCTATCAAAATTGTTGACAGCATCGATGGTTTTAGTGTTTTTTCCTCTAGCAAAATATTTTTCAACCTCGAAACATTCTCTTCTATAGGAATTTAGGAACATTCATTCCTTTCAAATGACTTGATAGGAAACTTCCATTCTAGCGCATTTGCATATTTATGGATTTGCATTATGGTTCTTGATTTCAGCTTAAAAATTCTGTGCAAACTCCTGAGGAATTGAAGGGTTTTCCTGTACTCCACCACCTTGGTCTCAATTAGTTTACTGTCTCTACCCAGAATATCAAAATCTCTATCTTTGTAATAAATTTAAGCAAAAATTCATGTAAACTGGCTATTTGCTATAGTTATGTGTCAATAAATATGCATAAAGATATTCTTATGTGATCACTGTGAAAGTAAATGCTGGATTGAAGGTATATACTATATACTATATGCCAGGGTGACAAAACTAAGGCAGCCTAATTTGTAATTCTGGTGACTGCAGGATCAAGGCCTGGATGTGATTGCAGAGGGACTTGAAACCTTGAAAAATATGGCAGAAGATATACATGAGGTCAGTCTTCTTAGGTTGTAAGTATGACAGTGAAGTGGATTTGGAAGTCCTATTATTCTTACTAATACTTCTAATGTTGTTTGCAGGAATTGGACAGGCAGGTTCCCATGATAGATGAAATTGATACAAAAGTAAGTGAGGTTCTCTGCTATCTTTACTTAGAAGCAGGATGTGGAATATGTTTTCTTTATTGACTTATCACCTATTGAAATTGTTTCCTTTATTTATAATTCAGGCGGATCTAGCAACTGCTAACCTGAAGAACACAAATGTTAGGTTGAAAGAGACACTTGTAAAGGTAATCTATGCATCATTTCCAGTTATGGCTTGTGGATTTAGATTTTTTAAATATTATGTTACAAAGTCTGCCTTTCCTTTGGCTGTTTTAAGTGTAATCAATAAAATGATTAAGTTCTTACTTATTCCTATCATGTAAAAAGACAATGACCATGAGAGAGACAAAATATGATTGGCAGCCTGAAAAATAATGACTTAAAGTGAGCATTTGCAAGTTTTGAGTAATAGACAATGCGAATGATTCAGATTTCTTATGCAACTCCGCTCTTCAATTACTATTGCAGTTGCGTTCCAGTCGCAATTTTTGTATTGATATTATACTTCTTTGCATAATATTGGGGATTGCAGCATATCTATACAAGTAAGCATCTTAATTTCTCTAGTTATTGGAGTACAGCTTTGATTTTTCTAGTTATTTGAGTACAGCTTTGATTTTTCTATATTGAAATAAAACAAGCCCTCGGAATCCGTCTTCTGGTCCTCTTTGTAATTGCAACTAATCATGTGTTGCTTATAGTGTAGATGTGATAGAGATAGTGCCACAGAGTTGCGTGGTTTATTGTTGTACTATTGAAATTTAGAAGCATATGGAACCTTCTTATTGTATGACTCGTAATGGCAATTTTTTCAAGCATTGGGAACAGTTGAGATTGCATTGTGGTTGATCTCATTACAGTGTAGCTTTTTCTTGTTGACAGCAATTCCTGGTTTTCCAGTCTCGATCAGTATCGAGATAGTGGATTGTAACTTCGACGACATGACTGGATTTTTTGGAATTTCAAAACTTTGGATGTTTCGAATCCCATGTAAAAATAGCTTATTTACATAAAATGGCAATATTGGATGAAGGTTCCGCTGAACATAAATAGTTGGCTATATCCTGCAATGGCAGTTGAATTTTTCAAATACATGAGACTAAATGGCTGAGTGCCCATTTCACTCTACACAATTCATATACTAGATGTGTTTTTCTTTTACCAATGGCAAATAAGATTGAGTGTACCTTGGAAGGACAATTTGGTTCATTTTGTTGGTGAAAACATTAAAGTTCACTGTTTTGTTTCTGACTTGTTACATTAGGTATCTCCCAATAAACTGATGTCTTGCCATATGGGTTGATCGTGAGTGGGAGTGCTGGTTGAAAACAGGAGCTGTGAGATGCCTTATATCTTGGTATTGCATGCGTAGTTCTGATAGATTCCTCTGGTTCTACTTTTGGGTTGGGACTTGTTTTGTGCTGCAGGATTATTGGTTTGAGTATTCTTGCCTTTTCTCCAAGCTATGGTTTCAATAAGGAAACAAATTCTCTCTACGACTCCAAGTTGTTCTCGGAAGGCCAAGAACTTGACCTTCCCCAGGGGCTTTGTCAGAATATCGGCGACCTGCTCATCAGTCCCAATGTGATGGAGCCTCATTGCTCCTCGTTGTACCATATCCTGGATAAAGTGGTAACTGATATCTATATGCTTGGAGCGATCATGAAACACAAGATTCTCTGATAATCGGATCCCACTTTGGTTGTCGCAGAGGATCACGGTGGTATCCAGCACATGTCCAAACAACTCACTAAAGAGCTTCCTCAACCAAACAACTCCACAGGATACCATACTAGCAACTATGTATTCGGCCTTGGCGGTGCTCAAGGCCACTGATTTCTACTTCCTGCTCATCCAAGATATTGAAGTAGAACCCAAAGAAAAACAACATCCAGAAGTGCTCTTGCGATCCACCACACTGCCCGCCCAATTAGCATCAGAATAATCATGCAGCGTCACATCTCCGAGAGTGTATTTCAGTCCATGAGTGATTGTGCCCCGAAGATATCTCAGAAGATTCTTGGCACCAATCCAATGTATATGATGGGGCTCAACCATATTTTGGCTCAATGTGTTAACTGCAAAACATATATCTGAACGGGAGTTCACTAAGAACATCAATGCTCCTATGAGTTGATGATACTTAGAAGCATTTCCCAATTCAGGTCTAGCAACACTACCACATAACTTCTTAAAGTTAAGTTCCATCGGAGTAGTCACAGGCTTGCAGTCCACCATCCCAAATCTTTCCAATATCTTCACAACATATTTTTCTTGAGAGGAAAATTTCACCTAGCTTTTGCTAGACCTCCAACCTTAGGAAATAGTGCATCGGTCTAGGTCCTTCATCTCAAATTCAGAAGGCAACTCCCTCTTACATTTGTGAATGAGTGGGTCTGCACTTCCATTAGCTCCATGCTTGATTTTGTAGAGCCACTTATAGGTGAAAACCGATTTGTCTTGGGGTCTAGGGACCATATCCCAGACATCATTCTTCATAATTGACTCGTATTCTTCATTCATAGCATCCTCCCATACTTGATGGTTCACGATTTCTTCAAATGATGAAGGCTCATTTTGAATGATAGTGCTCATGGCGGTCAAATATCCTTGATACCTGTTCGACTTCTTGCTTTCACGAAAAGTCCCCCTTGGTGCAATGTGTCTCTTGGCATCTTCGAGAGTCTCCTTAAGCCATGAGGGTCTCCTTTTGGAGGAGGAGGGCTCGTAAGGAGGAAGATCAATATTATCCATAGGTTCATCAACATCAAGCATTGTTTCGTCTTCATTTGCACCCTGATTTCCGATGTCAGCTTCTTTGTCCTTCCTGAGGATAGGATGGTTGTTGATCTTCCTGAGGGCCATATCTTTGTCGAAGGTGACATCATGACTTATCTCAACTTCCCTTTTGACTAGCCACATAAATTCTATTTCCCTTAGAATTTTCACTATAGCCCACAAAGATTCCTTTCTTCCTAGATGCACCCAATTTGCTTCTTTTCTCTTTGGGCACATGAAAATATACGGGACTTCCAAAAATTCTAAAATGAGAGACATTGGGTTTCTTACCAGTGAACATTTCTTCGAGAGTCTTGGAGTCCAATGCTTGATGAGGGCACCGGTTTTGAACATACACAACGATATTTGCAGCTTCAGCCCATAGGAACTTCGAAAGGCCTTGATCATGAAGTATGGCGCGAACTGCTTCTACAATAGAGTGATTCTTCCTTTTAGCCACACCATTTTGCTTAGGAGTGTATGGCGTTGTAGTCTCCCTCTTAATGCCAACTTCTTTGCAATAATCTTGGAATTTATTGGATTCGTACTTGATCCCATTATCAATCCTCAATATCTTGATTTTCTTTTCGGATTGGTTTTCGATCAAGGCTTTGAAGTATCGGAACCAAGTGAACACTTCATCCTTGTTCTTCAAGAAGTAGATCCAGTGCTTGCAAGAATAATCATTCGTAAAGGCGAGATAATATAAGTATCCTACCAAAGAGTTTACGGGCATCATACCAAATATGTCGGAGTGGATCAATTGCAGTATATCTATGGTCTGGCTATTACTTGAGGGGAATGGTCCCCTTGTAAGTTATCCTTCAGCACATCTCGGACATACACGTTCATGCTCTACTTTGAACTCGGGCATACCTGTCACCATCTGTCTCACATCGGGTAGGGATTTATAATGAAGATGGGTAAACCTCCAGTGCCATAGTTCAGATTGTAGAGATGTGTCGCAAGACATGGCTCCCATTGGACTTCCTCCAACTTGATACAAAGTGTCAACCCTGAACCCAAGAGTAAAAGCATCTTTAAAATTTATTTTCCAAACATGTACCTTTCAATTGATGAATCCCACCTTGAATCCTTTGTCCTCCATGGCTGAAATGGACACCAAGTTCTTCTTGAGATTAGGTACATATAGTACTTCTTGCAAATTAATAGTGTCACCTTGATTCAATTGAAGAGTAACATTCCCTACTCCCTTCATGGGATAGGTGGCGTCGTCTCCAAGGATGATCTCCAAGTTTGTCTTCTTTTTTTATCAGATTAAAGAGGGCTTCCTTGTATCCGGTGAAGTGCCTTAAGGCACCACTATCAATCAACCAATTTCCCAAAGTGTCCGGAGGAGAGGCAATGGAGAGGGTTGATATAAAATAATACTCTTTTTGCTTATTGTTAACAACATTTGATTCTTCATACTTGGAGTTCCTTGATTTCTTGGAGGGTCCACCATTTCCTTGATGTCCCGCATTCCTTTTTCCTTTGCCATTGGACTTGCCATTCCATTGATTGTTGTTGTTGAAGTTGCCCCTGGAATGATTGTGATCATCATCATGCGATGTGTCCCTTCTATTTGGACACTCCCTTGCATAGTGGCCAAAATTATTGCAGACAAAGCACTTGCCCTTCCTTCCTCCCTTAGATCCAGGCTTTCCATGGAAATGACCTTTAGACCCTACATTATTTCTACTTTTGGCATGAGCGAAGAATGCAGTGGGGTTGCTTCTATATGAAGACATTTCTTGCTCCACCATTCTTGTTTCTTCTTGAATGCATCTCGACATCAATTCTTCAAACCTTGGAATTCGATCATTGTTGAGGACGATGGTTCTAAATACATACCACTCAGGTGGGAGTCCTCCAAGGGTGGTGAGAGTAAGTTCCTTGTCAGGAATGACTTCTCCAATCAAGAGTAGATCATTCTTGATCTCAGTAATCCTCAAGAAATAGGATTGAATATCCTCGTCCTTGCCCTTCTTAATATCCTTCAACTTATTGTTGAGAAAGAGAATTTGATTAGCATTACTAATCTTGAACATGCCGACCAAATTGTCATATATCTCCTTGGAGGTCTTCAATTCGGAGATATAGGCCACCAGATGCTTGTCAATGGAATCCCTGATAATCTTCTTTGCTTTGACTTCAACCTTATTGTACTTGGTCTTTGTAGCAGCCGGTGCATCTGAAGGAGGATCAGGGATTTTACCCTGCACATAGTCCATCACTTCTTTTTCTTCCAAGGTCAAATCAAGAGACATCTTCCATCCATGATAGTCAGATTTATCATAGAGCTTGTTTTCAACCGAAAAGTAGGATGAGGAACCCATTGAACCTTTTGTCATTGTCCAACTGTCTTTGGTGATTGCTCTTTCACTCTTGCTTGGGCTTTGTCTTCACCTCACCTCTGATACCATGTTAATTTTAGGCAACAATGGTATGTTCTATGCTTTAGAGCAATTTTCCTTCAATTTCTTTATTAGCCCAGTATCAATATTCAGATTAGCAACCACATCAACATGATAGTAAAATGCAAATAGAACATAAACATAAACAGTAGAAGACAAGCCAAGACAGGAGGACAAAAGATGTGGCACTAGCCAGGGACAAACCCCAATGTGGGGAACCCTTGATCAAATCTTCTTTTAGTCTTTAATAGTTTAGCAGAGAGAGATAGTACAATTTACAAATCTGATAACTTATAACAACAACAAAAGAGCCCTAGATAGAAAAGTCAACGTTGGTCAACAGGGCAGATTTGACCCTCAGCAAATCGGTCAACTTCATTCAACTTCAGCCTCCAAACAACAAGATAAAACAATCTTCAAAACAGTGAAATTTAGCCCAGTCAAAGTCTGGTCAAACAACCCACCTGCAATCAACCCCAACTGCAGTCAACGTTGGTCAAACTTTCCAGAAATTCGGTCTCCTGAAATTTCGCTCTCTTGAAATTTGGGCTCCTGAAATTTTGCTCTCTTGAAATTTTGGATGTGTGGAGAGAGAGGCCCATAAATCCGTACCAAATCAATGAGGAGAGAGAAGGAGAAGTATGAAGATGAGTGTGTCCAAATGAGGCTAAGTCACCTTCTATTTATATGCAACATTGAGGATGAATAGACCTGACTGTTGGGCTTTTGAGCCTACATAAGTTTGCTGGCCGACCTTGACAATTTGACCATAATCAAAATAAATTCATAACTTCATTTGTACATGTCAGAATTGAATGATGTTTAGATCAATCCTACACCTCTTGGAGAGAGGAATCCAAGAAAAACAAAAGGACCATGAAAGTGTGCAAGTCCAAATGCCACTACTATTTTACTTTTGTGTAATAAAAGTTGTGTGCAGCTTGTCACCTATGCCAAAATCCATGGTAGCCAAATAGTTTAAACTTGGTTATTCCATGTTTTCAATTTCATGTTTATAGAGATAGAGAATAAAATTTGACCAAACTATATAATCTTGGTAGATAAGTAGATAGGTAGAGTGAATAAAAGAAGCTCAATAGCTTAATCTGAGCCCTTGGATGTAATAAGGCTGGACTTAGATAGATATCTACATGTAAAAGAAAAAAAAGTGTGATAAGGGTTTGCCAGTTTAAGTGCACCCTAATAAAGAAGTAAAAATGCTAGGATAAAGTAGGTAGGGTAAGTAGATGATGGTTGCAGAATAAATGTGTGGTGAATGGTTAAGTTTAATGCTTAAATCTTTTGCTTTCATCACTTGGACAAAGCACAACTCGCATTGGAGACAACACATCAAAGAAACAAAGTCAAATTAATTAATTTCCCTATCCATTTTCCCCTTAAGTTTCACTAATTTCCCCTAAGTACTAAAGGCACTTACAAAGTTAGAGGGGCTCAGAGCATTTCTCTGACTTTTGGAGGGACTGGACCCTCGGCCCAATGATTTGGAATACCGAAAGTAATTAAATCCCCTTCCTCAACAAGTACCCCTTCATAAAATCACTCGCTCCCTTTATAAATCTTTTCCTAAGTAAAATACCATTTTACTTATGGAAATTAAAACATTCTCCATATAAACCCTCATATTTGTTTAGCCTAAGTTATAAATGTTATATGATGAAATATACTTTCGGAAACGTTTTATCTTAGCGCGTGTTGAATTTCCACAAAGTCATATTAACTTTTAACTTGTATTATTTAACTCCCGAAAATAAAACACCCATTACCCATATTATTATTAAAAACCCAATAAATTATATATCCCGCCCTTGGTTGCAAAATAACCATAATAACACCGATAATTGAGATTAATTAGTTAAACCGTAACTAATTAAGAATCTCGACCCTGCCATGTTAAATGAGGATTAATTAGTCACCAGGATTAATTAATAACTCAGTGACCAATCAGATCACCCCCGATATGAGTAACTCCTTTAATTAATATCGGGCCCACCCTCCATTATCCATCAGTCACATCATTACCTCGACCACCGTCCGATCGGATCTCTTAGATCCGACGACTATCTCCCATATCGCACGGGCCTTTTGGTTGACCTTTAGCGTGCAATGTGAGCGGTTTCCAAAATAGTGCTGATGCTACGTGTCGAAAGATGTGTGGAATCGCGTGGTCCTCCCTAAAAACCATTTACCTCCCATAAGCAGTGCGATGCTTCCCACTCTCCGCTCCCGCTTCCCACTCTCCGCATATGACAAATTGTCCATTGTTCATTCAAAGCTTACCCGCCAATACCAACCATTTACCCGTTTAAACACAAAAACCCCAGTTTTGCATGTTTTCACCTGATTGTGCAGTAAAACCCTATGTAACCCATCTGCACCACTGGAAGCCTCTGTTAACCGATTCGAGCATGGTTTACCTCCCAAAAATCATTCTAGACTCACTCCATAGACCTTTCAAGCTCAAATGGAATCTTTTCGACCTCCCCTGCAAATCAATGCTTTCTTAACAGTTTGTTTTGTTTTACAGGTGATCAGAAGACCACAGCCTTGGATAAACAGTCTTAAGACTAGTCATAAGACCTGTTTACTCCAAGATTGTTATTAGGTCTATTCAAACAGAGATGGAAAATAACTATTCAAACAGAGATGGAAAATAAAACACAGTTAAAAGAGAAGCATGGGAAACATGAAATTAAAAGATTTCCTGTTGAAATAAACAGTGAAAAACCTAAAATATACAGTGAAGGTAAAAGGACATAGTAAAGAACAGTCAAAGTGTATCAGGATTAAAGAGTATCAGATTGAAGACCAAATTAAGTAAATCATCTAGTATGAAGATAAACAACAGGGAAGACAGTTACAAAGCATAGCATACAGATTCATGTCAAAGTGAAGACAAATGAAAAAAAACAGAGCAGTAAAAGTAAACAGTAAGCAATAAACAGTAAAAATGGATGTAGTAAGAGTTAAACAAAGATGAAAACAATTTCACCAGCAACAATGAAGTTTATCCAAAGTAAAAGTGAAAAACAGTTAAAAGAAATTTGACGTTAAAAGATGAAATCAGAGCAAAAATGGTATATTCTTTAGAAATTTCCTATTTAAGTAATAGTTTTGCAGAAACTATTATGACCAATCCAAGATGTATTTTAAAAAACTGGAGGAGGTTTTTGTTCCTCAAAGTCTAATCTACAAAAACCTCTCACAGTTTGTACACAGGTATTACCAAAAGCGAGATAAGTGCATGTCTTCATAGCCTATTTTTCAGTTTGTGCAAAGTCCTGTTTTTGACATCTTTTTGTAGAGAATATTGTGAACAGTGGGAGCTGAATTTTGGGAAACTGAGAGAGGTTTATCTCAAAAACATTCTTATCGACAATAACCTCTTTCACTTTTTACATATCTATCTTGGATTGAGATATACAAGTGTATCATTGGACCCTAAGTTTGCAGAATTTCTGGGGCAGAATGCACAAAGGAAGGATGTAGTTAGTGACTGGGATCCTTCATCATCAATTAAGAGTTGCTACCAAATTCGAATTTCTCTTCTTTATCACCATAAATCCATAAACATAGTTGCAAATAGATTCATTAGTTTTGAATGTCCTTTATTTAAGTTCTATTATTGTAAAACAGTTTGAGATATTTGTAAACCAATCTTGATATTTTTTCAAGATATTTGAGTTTAGAACTAGTATAAATACTTCTTCATTTGAAGTATTTTGGGTGGATTCTACAACATTTCTATAGACATTTTTTCCTGGAATTGAAGTGCTATTGTACCAACATTTGTATGGTTTGCTGGATCAAGGAATAAAGCTAAGGCAGTTTACAGGATACCTGTGTCAAACGAGAAACAAATAAGTATTCTATATCTTGTGTTTTACAGTTTTTCTGGTTTAATAAATATTCATATGTGTTTCATATCTGAATGATAAACGAAAAGTTATATTTCAGAAAGAGCTTTACTGCATTCTTTGTTTAAAATCATTTATATTGTTAATGTTTTCTTCCAGGCTATTATAGGTAGGGAATTCTTAATTGCTCCCTGCTTTCATAGTTTATCACCGTGACCATTTAACAAAGAATACTTAATTGTTTTTTGTTAATGAGCACCCACTTTCTCTCATCTTGGACCTTGTTGAAGGATTCTTAGTTGCCTTTCCTCCCTGTTCAAGATCATTTCACCCATTTGAAGCTATCATTTGTCTTTTGTTTGGCTATCTTGCCCTGTGAAATTTCTCCTTTGTTAAATCAACCTGATCCAGTTAAGCCATCCTTCAGTTGAATCCATAGCCCAATGGCCTGAAATACTTTGTCCTATCCATCTGCTCTCGAATTCCACCACCAAACAAAATCAAAACTCCACAAGCTTTCATAACTAGCCTAATATCTCACAAAACAAAGCTAAATCATAGAGAGAGCCCTCTCTGAGTACAGATTGGCTAGATTATGTACTTAAAAGATTGGTTTGTGGTTACCTCGGAAATTTCTTTCTTTAACCTTGAGAAAATTCTGAGTGATAACAATGGTAACAAAAGGAAAATGAGCTATCTTACTACCAAAACACTTTTCCAATTACCAAATTCCTAAGTTGCAGGAAACGCTGGTAGGGGAGGAGTTTCTGTACGGAAACGGAAATGAAATGCGGAATCGCGTACGGTACGGCCCAGAAACGCGTTTCTGGCCGTACTGGCACGTTTCTTGAGGTGGAAACGTGGCCAGTACGGCCGAAAACGCGTTTTTGGGCCGTACGACGCTGTTTCCACATGCAACTTGATTTTTTATTTATTTATTTATTTGTCTTCTAATTTTTAATTAGGTTTTTCTAATGCTTCTAGTTGTTTCTAGATGCCTGTCTAAAGTTATAAAAGTGAACTTTTGCCCTAGTGTTGATATGCAGTTCATCAGGAAGTTTGAGGCATATGCAGTTCATGGTAATGTTAAATTCTTAAAGTAAAAGGATGAAAATGAAAAATAAAGGAGAATATTCTCCTTTATTTTCATTTTCATCCTTTTACTTAAATTTTTAATGTTACCATGAAATGACTCAGGATGTTTGAGAGTGGTTTCGCCCTCATTGGATTTCATATGGAGAAAGTAGAATTTTAGATCTCACTTAATTCTCCTTTATTTTTCATTTTCATCCTTTTACTTAAATTTTTAATGTTACCATGAAATGACTCAGGATGTTTGAGAGTGGTTTCGCCCTCATTGGATTTCATATGGAGAAAGTAGAATTTTAGATCTCACTTAAAATCCAGCAGCCTTATCTGTTTTTCAGGATTTCAGAATTTGGGGGATTGCAATGTTTCCATTGGATTTTATCATGTACTAGGGTATGGAACTTGTATTTAATCAAGAGAACCAAGTCCTATATGCAGGGGAGACTCCCAATAATCAAGAGCATGTAGGGTATTAGGGTATGAAACTTGTATTTAATCAAGAGCACTAAGGTCGTTCAACTATGTAGGAGGAGACTCCAAATCAAGCACGAGACAAGAAATTAGAAATTTCTGGTGGCTGATTTTGGATATTTCTATTTTCATTATGTGATCATTCATGAGTAAATGTGATGTAAATTTAGAGACTT
>APFE031500126.1:111752-153231 GCA_000404065.3 Pinus taeda
CACAAGATTCAACACCTACATCTTCAACAACTTTAATAAATAACTCACCCATAAATTGTGCATCCTTGTATTCACCAAGTGTATCCACTGCTTTTATGAAACCTGGACCATTCAAGGAAGACACCATGAAGTTGATGATTGGGTGTCGTGCTGGATCTGTCCATCCATCCGAAACAATGCTAACCCCAGATGTTGCCCATGATGCCATAATAGGCTCAAGCATTTTTTGCACCTCTTTTTTTGCCTTCGTCAACAATGTGGTTCTCAGCTTCTCTGACCCAGGAGGCACATACCTTGCTGGAGCCCCTTGAGTTAGAGCTTGGCACATCTCAACAAATAAAGGTGAACGTGCAACATTAAATGATATGAAGTTTTGATAGAAGAAGAAGGCAATGGTGAGATCAAGCTCTTCCCGTCTCTCTTTTTGGAAAATCTTGTCCATTGGACCAAGTGATCTTCTTTTTTATGCTTGTCCCCCAGTAGAAGTAAAACTGTCAAATGGAAATTTGGTGGTGGCTTTCCTCAAAAATGTAAGGGGGTCTTCATTCTTGGGTTTTTTTGATTTTGAAGCCAGTGCCACATGTTCCATACCAACATTGGCCTCCTTTTCCAATTCTTTTTTCTTTTGTGAAGTAATAGCTCTACAAGATCCAATTCCACAATCAGGTAAAGCCAACAAATGTGATTTCACACGGTAATATGTGCTTTTGAAAGAAATGTTACAAAAGTTGCATTTCCATTGCACATTGCCTCCTCCCTTTCCCTTGTTGTTTGGCCCATCCTCTCTTGTGACATATTTACACAATGGATATTTATCATTGTCTTTAAGTTCTCTTCCCTCAACATTACTTGCAGCAGACTTTGATGATATTGGAGGAGGAGGGGCATCTCTACCCATGACATTCTTGCCCTTCCTTTGCCCCCTAACTACTGCCTTTGATTGAGCCATGAACACTGTTACCTATAAAAAAAATGAACAAAGCATGCACAAATTTGTAAATAAAAAATCATATACAAACCGCTGTAAAAAATGCAAAAAAATGGAGGTGAAATGCTAGTCTTAGAATAGAGACAGTTTTAGCATGTCTTTTGGAAATTCAAGGTTGCAACTTGCCAGAGTATTCTGAGAAATTCAAGGTTACAATACACATAAAATTTAAATTTATTAAATTATAAATAAATAGATTCCACTGTCCAGATATAAAGTTATTTCATGACTCGCAGCAAAGAAGGGTTTTGATCTTGCCAAGCTCGTACAAGATTTCAATGTATTTGGGCAGCCAAGTTTTCTCCAAGATTGCAATTTGATCCTGTGGAAGGAGAGGTCGAGAATAGGCATTATATTCTCTGATCTATGAGAGAATGGCCACAATTCTGTGGAGGAGGGCCAAGCCTCTGTTCACCATGAAAAGGAGGCCATAAAGCTTGGTTGCTGGCAGAATAGAAGCCTGAGTTACCTCAAGACACAACCCAGGTGAGAAGGCCTTTTAAGACCGAGATATGGACTCCAACAAGTGAAGCAATATAGGCCATAGACCTATAGATGGAGACCAAGGATTGTCAAAGGGCTTGACTGGTAATCTGAGGTCAGAAAAGTCTGTGGCATGGAGCTGCTTGGAGGCTGCAGGTCGTGGAGATTTCATAACTAGATGTAGGAACTGTTCCTAAAGTATTTAGGACAGAAAAAATTATGCCCTAAACAAGGGTTTCATCAAGAACAAGTTAGATCCCTAGTTTTGTACCTAAACGGCCAGTTTCTGTGCACAGGTATGATGGTTTGACAACATACAATAGCGAAATGTTATATACGTCAATGAGGGACAGGTAAACAGATAATAAGAGAACATTGTTATGCAACTTCATTTGCGTATTGATACACTAGTGACTGTCGCCTCATGGTTACCAATGTCTCTGAAGAAACATGATATATGTACAACTAATTAAAGCCTGTTTCCAACTTTCCACAACAGCAATTGACTTGAGGCCAGTGCCAATAAAGAGCTCATGCAACTACTTTTTCACTATTAGAAATTAGAATGTGTTGGGAGTCATTACAAATCGACCCCATGCATAACAACCGCAAGGTCCATACTATTATAAATTGGTAGCTATTTAGGTTCAGAATAGTATGGCATGTTTCATGCAGGTGAACTTTCAAAAGCATGACATTGGATTAACCTTTCACTTTCAAAATTCAGGCATAGCCGCATAGGTTAGTTATCAACTTATCTGAAGTCTGGTATGATGGTATCAAACATAATGAGCGCACTTCTTGGCAATGTCACAATGTGTAGTTTGAATGGATATGAACACCGGGTTTTAAACTTTTACCAAGTCAAGTCATTGTTCCAAAAGCCAAAATGACATGGGGTGCGTGATAGAAATGCTGCAAAATTCAAATGCACTTACCTAGTGGACCAGTGGTCGATTCTCCTTGCTGAATGCTCTACTCCTTGCTGCAACAGCACAAATCACTTGCCAACAGCACAGGTCACTTGCCAAATGAAAATGTTAATGAGAAAACACACCCTTTTCATACACGCGTTGAGCTTAGCGAGTCTTGGAAACAGGACACGATTCCAAAATTCACAACACGCTTTTGAAAATCGTGACACGACCTCAGATTCGACATGTCAGAAAAGGAGACGACGTGTCATATGATTTGGACACGAATCCGGACCGAATCGTGTCGGATTTGCTGGATTCGCGATTCGAGGGGCCTCTAGGGCGAATCCGGTTATCTAGACCCTCTACTATCCACTACCAAATTGTCGATCAGCTAGTCACCATCCACTGGCTATCCTGATGTGTCTTCTCCTTTGCGAGCTTGACACCTTCGACGATTGATTTGTGTTGGTGGTGGCTGTGGTTTACTTGGCTGACCCAATTTGACTAGCTGCGTGATTCCTTGGACTGGGTTTAACAACCTTCTTGTTGTTGGTTGGGTGGGTTTCGTTCGAGAAATTAATTGTTATTTATGTCAAAGGGATTCCATTTGAGAAAGAAATTAACATAGGCTTAAAGAAGACTTTAAGCCATTTCCAACGAATATTTGCATGCTTCCGAACTCCTCTTCATTGAGTGGAAATGAATTTTTTAAGTCTGGAAACCATTTAATTTATCCCCTATCAAGTTGGCCCCGCCTAAACAAGTCGACCCCCCACCATTGGACATGACAGTTCAATTTTGTGATTGGACTAGTATAAATAGAAATAAGTCCTCCTCCATTTCTGTTTGAACTCATTCAAGGAGTAGAGAACAATTGGGTCTGAAGAAGAAGTCTAATGGTTCATATCTCATGAACCTTGGAGCATTTTGAAGGAGCTATTCTTGAAGATATTTTTTATTCTTGGTTAAAGGTTATTGGTGTTTTATCTAATCAAGTCTTAAGGGGATCTCTTTGAGCCATCTTGAGGAGCAGAATTTGGTCTCTAATCACAACCCTTTTGAAGGGCAGAACTCAGACTTCTATTGGAGAAATTTCGGTCTGCCCCTATCATAGAAGTTTCAGCTTGTTTCAGGAAAATTTTGGGCCTGTAGCACCTCTGTATTTTGGCCTTCTGAGGATGTTTCGACCCTGCACTTAGGGCTCATCTTTTGCTGATTTCAACCATAAAGCAAGCACAAATTTTGTGTTGAGGATGTTGAAGAATCTAGGGCAATTATTTATGATAGGATTCTTCTAGCAATGATAACAAATTGTGAAACACTTTTACTTTTCTTGTTAGCTTGATCTTCTTCTTCTTCTTATTATTAGTGTATGTTCTATTACTTCATCAAACTTCTATCAAAATACAAAAGGCAAGAACACGATGTTGGCTCTTGTTGATTTGTGGTAGCATCGGATGTGCTCTAGCCATGAAAATTGAAGAGGCTAAAGCACATGAGATCTTCAAGACCCAGAAATGGTTTGGACAAATTGTACTCGGTTTGGGAGATATTAAAATAATTAACATTTTTAATGGAGTTCCTAAGTCTAAACTTAGGAAAAAAATAAAATATTAATGGGTATTAATATAAAACGAGGTTAGAAGGTTTCAAAAGTCATGGATCAAGCCAAATTTAATCTTAGCCATTGATTAGAGATTTAATCTCGGCTGTTGAAGGACCAATGAGAAAAGTGTAAGAAGAGGCTTGAGGGTCAGTTGGAGAATAAACCAGAGTGATTAGTCATTCGATTTGTTAGAGTGAGGTTGCTAAGCAAAGTCGAATCAATGATTAGCAGCAAGGGGCAGTGAGTACTGGGCAGAAAGGTAGAGACAGTGCCAAGAGACCAGTGTAGAAGTAGAGAGCGAAAGGCGGCAGTCAGTTCAGGTCACGCAGAGCCCAGCAGAGACAGCGTAGAGCCCACAGGGACTGCGTCATCCACGCAGAGGCTGCAAGAGTGACACAGAGGGTCGCAGAGGCTGTGCAGTGCTTCAGAGGGATGACGTAGAGGGGTTTGAGGTTGACGCAGGGCAGCAGGAGGTTGATGCAGAGGCTAGAAGGGCCAGCGTAGAGCTTCAGAGATGCTGGAGACAGTTTCGTGGGACAGGTTTTCTGAATACTTGTTTCCGAATAGAGAGGTATTGCTGCCGTGTATTTTTTCTCTGTTAGGTGACCTTGTTAAGCACCTAGTTGTACTCAAGGAAACATTGCATAATAATAAACCCTCAGAATAGCCGCACCAATTTTCCCGCATTGCGTTTTTCCGGGACATTTGTCCAAAAATAATGGTGTCACTTGTGTGTTTGTTTTTTTCAACTGTTGATCTGTAGTCGTTGAGACTGTGTTGTGTTTATTTCTTCATTTATATGTTTTAAATAACTTGTTCGAATTCTACAAGTAGAAGAAATAAACCAGAAGAATACAGATTAAATTTCTAACGGATAGATTTAGAAATTTCAACATGGTATCAGAGCGTGGTTGTAGATCACAGGAAAGCTGAAGGCATCAACTAAGCAAAGAATTTGCAGTAGAATTAGTTGTCCCAAGTGATAGAAAGTTGATCCTTGCAGAAGCGACAAAGGAAGGGTTGACACAGAGGGACAACGTCATCAATCCGGACCAGAGAGAGGCCAATGCAGAGGCTGAAGAGGGCAGAGAGAGGCTCACGCAGAGCCACGCAGAGACCAGGAGGGTTGACGCAGTGGTTGAGGGAGCTGTTTTTGCCTATGTCGGGATTGCGCAGAGCCCAGAGGCTCATTCCTTCAGTTGCTAGGGCATAAGAAGCTGTGAGTAGTTTGTGGGAGCGAAGCTGGTAGGGTACTGTGGTCAGAAGAGTAACTAACAGGGCAAAACCAAGGTAGAGGGAGTTGCTGCCGAGGCAGATTTCTAGCCAAGAAATCCAGATCAGTGTTGTGGGTGCACAGACGATCGAAGAGGGGCAACTTGACGATTGGCAGAAGGATTTCCAGGAGGGAAATCGGGACTCAGAGGGAGTCCAACAGAGAACTTTCAGGTGGGAAGTAGAGAGACTCAGCAGGAGTCAAAAGGAGAAATTCTAAAGGGAAGTAGAGAGACTTGGAGGAGTCGACAGAAGAGCAGAGAGATGGTCGTGAATGGGCTGAGAGATCAGGACAGGCTGGATGGAGCATCCAACTTTGTGGTCTGGAAGGCCAGGATCTTGTCCATTCTAGATAGACATCGCATCAAGGGCTTCACCTTGAGAGTAATGGCTATCCCAGTTGACCTGGTAGCTAATGAGAAATACGAGGAGGCAATGGCCAAGGAAAAATACATCATCCTTGTGTGAAAATTCTATCACTGCAACAACTGATTTATTTTACCTACTTATTTGCTAATAAATTATTTACGAAAACCCTTCAGTAAGCATTAAAATAAATTTTGCTGTAGATATCACCCCATAATACAAAAACAAACACATGCACAAGAATCAACACATCAACATAGATATTTTGGACAAATGTCCCCGGAAAAACCTAATCGGGAAAACTGGTGCAGCAGGAGGATTTTATTATTCAGCAAATTTTCAATATAACCGGGTGTCAAACTGGCTTACCCAACAGAGAACAAATTCTCCAGCACTTCTCCCAACCTTAGCATCAAGCTTATTGGCCTCTACATAGCTCCCAGACCTATTATGTCAGCTCTTGCCTCTTTGCGTCACCCACGCAGGCCTTCTAGTGATTGCGCAGTGTGCTGCCTCTGCGTCTGCCTCTCCAACCTCTGCGCTGGTCTTCTGGTGCTGACCCTGACTCTATTCTGTACTTGTTGCCTCTTGTTGCTCCAAAGATCACTAGTTCGAATTTCTTAGCTAACCCCACTCCAGAAATCGAACTGACTGGTCTTCCTCATTATGTTCTCCAACTCATTGTTTTTAACCCCGGCCGGCTCGAAACTGACTCGGTCAAAAAAAATTTGACCCGACCATTGAACCGGTTCGGCTGGCTGGGTTAATACCGAGCGGTTGAGTTGTGTAACAACTCGGTCGGTTACATACAGTGGCCAATGAACCCAAAAAAAGGATTTTTTTAATTTTTTTGATTTTTGGGGACTCCCTGGGCTTCCCTGACTGACTCTGATCCCTAGTATTGATATGTTATTCATGGTAATGTTAAATTCTTAAAGTAAAAGTGACATTCTCCTTAATCTTCATTTTCATCCTTTTACTTAAATTTTTAACATTAGGATGTTTGAGAGTGTTTCATATGGAGAA
Organism: Pinus taeda; assembly: GCA_000404065.3. Classification (NCBI taxonomy): domain Eukaryota; kingdom Viridiplantae; phylum Streptophyta; class Pinopsida; order Pinales; family Pinaceae; genus Pinus; species Pinus taeda. The sequence goes on from APFE031500126.1 coordinate 118,411, forward strand.
ACTAGAATTTTAGATTTCATTCAAAATCCAGCAGACCTATCATTTTTTCAGGATTTCAGGATTGGGGGATTGCAATGTTTCCATTGAATTTTGTCATGTATTAGGGTATGGAATTCGTATTTAATCAAGAGCACCAATCCCTCTATGTACCTTGATGTTAGTGACATTGGTTGTTGAACTCCTCTGGGATTCGCTCCCAAACCGGGAGCTTCTGAAAATGTCGCTCCTGCTCCTGTTTTCGCTCCCGCTCCCTGCTCCCAAGTAACACTAAACCAAATGATGTTGGCAACTCTAGCAGTAGCCAGTAGTATTGGTCACAAATTTTTGTTGTAGAGGCCATTTCTAGCCTCCTTGGTTATGTGTTTTTGTTTTGATCTCTGTATCATCATCGTGTATGTATTGGACAATGCACTGGGTGCCATTTTGATATAATGGATATATTCATGAGCCTGCTTTGATCATATGTTGTCATCTATCTATATTCTAATGCTGTGTGTTTGGAAACATGAATGAAAATCTTTAAAATTATGTGTTTTTATAAAAAATAAATATTTAATGTATTTTTTACAACAACCAAGTCATTGAAATCGAGCCGGCCGAGTCGATACCGAGTCGGAGTCGACCCTCGGCCGAGTCGGAGTTTTAAAACATTGCTCCAACTGACCCTCATACTTTTCTTGTTGGTCCTTCAACGACTGAGATCAAATCTCTAATCAACAGCTAAGATTAGATTTGGCTTGATCCATGACTTTTGGAACTTTTTAACCCAATTTTATATTAATACCCATTAATATTTTACTTTTCCTATGTTTAGACTTAGGAACTCCATTAAAAATATTAATTATTTTAATATCTCCCAAATTGGTTAGAATTTGCCCAAACCATTTCTGGGTTTTGGAGATCTCATGTGTTTTAGCCTTTCCACCAAGTTTCATGGCTAGAGCATATTTGATGCTGCTCCAAATTAACACCTTGATGGGGTTAAGGATCATGTGGTCCAACATAATGCTAAGAAGAAAACGGGAAAGGAGATGTGGGACACCTTGAATACTTTGTACCAGCATACTTCCATGTAGAGAAAGATGTTACTTGAGAATTAACTAAGGTCATACCAGATGTAGAAGGGGGAGCAAATAGATTACTTCCTCGGTCAGTTGAAGGAGATTCGAGACCAACTGACTTCCATAGGAGCTATGCCGGATGAAGAGTTGATGGTAAGGACCGCACTTAACACAATCTCCGAGGAGTGGGAGACATTTGTCCAGGGGATACTGGGTAGGGCAGATCTTCCAGATTGGGAAGAATTGTGGCCAGATCTTTGTCAAGAGGAGATCAGGCGATTAAGCAAGGTGGGAAGTAGCAACAAAGGGGTCAGGATCAAGAAGGAAGAGGAAGAGGATGCAGCTTTGGCATCTGCGAGAAAGCAGGAGAAGAGGAAGAAGAACGACCTCTCCAAGGTCAAGTGCTTCCACTATGGAGAATTGGGTCATTATGCGAACCAATGTCCGAGGAAGAAGAACAAGGGAGAGGCTTCTGACTCTAAGGCAGCGCCAGTGAAGGCATAGAAAGAAGTCGAGGAGGATGACAATTGTGCCATGAGTGCTCATGTACCTCTAGAGAAGAGGTGAGGAGACAGTGAGCTGTAGTCAAGAGGATTGCAGGCGATGAGGGGTAGGATCCTTGAGGTACCCAACCTCTTGGATTATACCTTGCTACAGGAGCCCCGAAGAAAGAGTAGCAGGACTGGCAGATGTCAGTAGAGACGGATGTGGATGAAGCAGTAGAGAGTGCTACAGTGTAGGAGTCCCTGGGCAGCGCGAGGCTAGTAGGCTGCAATAGTGCAAGAGGCACGGGAGTGTTGCAACGGTGCAGGATGGCATAGAGAGGTTTGTAGCGGTGCGAGATGTAGGGAGTTGTTGTAGCATCGCAGAGGTCAATAGAGGGAGCACTTGTTAGCAATTGCTCTTGCTCTTGCTTGGGCTTTGTCTTCATCTCAACTCTGATACCATGTTAAATTATGGTATGTTTTATGCTTAGAGCAGTTTACTTATTTTTCTTCTTATTAGCCACAGATTAGCAATCACATATACATTAAGTAAAGTGCATATAGAACATTAAATGATCAACATAAAACAAGCCAAGACAAGAGACACAAGATGTGGCAGCTAGCCAGAGATAAACCCCAATGCGGGGAAACCCTTTGATCAAATCTTCTTTTATCTTCAATAGTTCAGCAGAAAGAAATAGTACAAAATCTGAATTCTGTATAATTTTATATCTGCAGCAGCAAACCCTAGATCACCGAATTCAAACTTGGTCAAACTAGTTGAAATTGACCTCAAAAATACTTGGTCAATTTCCAGTCAACTTGTCCTCGAATAGCCTGAAGAAACAACCCTTGAACAACCCCAAAAGTTCAGTGAATTTGCAGATTTCTGAAGTCAACTGCAGCCCTAAACCAGGGCAGTCAAACTAGAGGTCAGATCACCTCGATTTTCGTGCCAAAAACTGTGGCTTGCCTAGGAGAGGCAACCACACCCAACCTCACTTTTGGAAGGTCAATGCTGGTCAAAGAGATGACTTGTTGCCCTAACGTCCTTCTTTCTGCGTCTTCCTTGCCCTAGGACGTCTTCCTTTCAGCCACACATGAGAGAGAGAAAGAGGCTCCTTTTATGCATAAAAGAGAGAGAGAGAGCAGATGAGTGAATGAATTGTCGGATGTCCAAATGAGGAGAATGCTCCTTGTATTTATATGCAAACGTTGAGGATGAATAGACGTGACTGTTGGGCTTCTGAGCCTACATAAGTTTGCTGGCCGACCTTGACAATTTGTCCATAATCAAAATAAATTTATATCTCCATAAATACTTATCGGAATCGGATGATTTTTAGATCAATCCTACACCTCTCGATGAGAGGAATCTAGGAAAAATATTAGAAGCCATAAATAAGGTGATCCACATGGAGTTTGGCCCTAGTTGCCAATTTTAACAGGCCCTCCAAGATGATTCTTCTAGATCATGATCATTTCTTTATTCCTTGATGAGGTCATCTAATGGCTTCGTTCTTCCTACAGGAATATCTTTATCTAAGCTATTTCTACATAATGCTCCTATATTCTTGATGATGCCATTTTCATAAACCATGCATTCTATCCTACTTCTAGATATTCAAAACTTTGAAAGAAGACTTATGTAAAGAAGTTGACTTAGTCATAGTAGAGGTCTTGAGGGTCCTCCTTTTTCTGTTCTTATCTTCTTCTTTCACTTCTTGGGTAATGTGAGCTTCTTCTCTTTTCCTCTTGTTGTTGCCCTTTTTAAACTTGGGACAATCCCTTTTGTAGTGTCCATATTCTTGATAGCCAAAGCATTGGATTTTGGACATACCTTTGTTGTTTGTCCTTCGTGGACCAAATTTGCCAAATTTTCCCTTTCTCTTGGCCATAGTAGCGAGTGCTTGCTCTTTTGATCCCACATCATCTTTGGCTTTGAGTCTAGTCTCCTCAATTTTTCCTAGAGACCAAAGTTCACTTAGTGGGGTAGCTTCCTTCTTGGCATATATACTTGATGTGAAGTTTCCCCAATCCTCAGGTAGAGCTTTGAGTACTATAGTTGTCATTTCTCTGTTAGACATGACTTCTCCTAGTTCTTGAAGTTGATCTCTCGTCTCAGAGATTCTCATGAAGTAGGGATCTATTCCTTCCTTAGATATCTTCATCTTGTACAATTCATTGCATATTGATATCGCTTCTCCAGCTGTGCGAATTGAGAATAGCTCTATGAGTTTATCATAGATTTCTTTTGATGTTTCAAGCTTGGAAACATAAGGAATGAGAGAATCCTTGATGGATTCTATTAGAATCCTTTGAGCTCTTATCCTTATTGTACTTTTTTAAGGCTTGAGTTTGTTCCTTAGCAGGGACAATGACATCCCATTTGATGTCGTTTAGAAGTTCATTCTCCTTGAGAAATAAATCAGTCCTCTTTTTCCATGGAAGGAAATTAGCAGTCCCAACCAATTTGTTGCTTTCCTTGCAAAAATACATTGAGATATGTTCAGAAGGGCACATATAAATACTTGATAGTATTGGTGATGTAGAAGTCTTGCTTCCTTCTTGAAGATTTGATTATTTGCCTTCTTGGATCTTGATAATCTTCAAATTGCCTTCTTGAAAGAGATTGCTTGATGATGAAGGCTTCTTGGAGTGTGAGGCTTGACTTGGATTACTTTTCTTTTGAAGATGATGTAACTTGATGTAGGTTCTCCTTTGAATGAATCTTCTTGTAGGCGCCTTTATATGAAAGGCTTCTCTTCTTGCTTTGTAGTCTTCCTTGATGGATAGTAGATGGTAGACCTCCTTGTCCTTGATGCTTCAACCTTGTATGTGTTCTTGAGATGCCCTTCCTTGATGTGTCACCTTAGCTCTGATACCATGTTGAAGAATCTAGGGCAACTAGTTATGATAGGATTTTTCTAGCAATGATAACAATTTGTGAAGCACTTTTATTTTTCTTGTTAACTTGATCTTCTTCTTATTATTAGTGTATGTTCTTTTACTTCATCAAACTGCTATCAAAATACAAAAGACAAGAACACAAGATGTTGGCTCTCTGCCAGGGTAAAACCTCTCTCTTTTAGAGAGGAAAACCCTTTCTCAAATTTCTCTTATTGAAGCTTCTATCGATAAATGCCAAACCCTAGACCCTTGACAAGAATATCCTCCAAACACAAGTCAAGTCTTTGTCCTTCTTCTTCCGGAACTTTGTTCTCCTTCCTTCGGCACTTCGTCCTTCTTCCGACAATTGATATTAGTCCTTGTTATGCTTCTTCTACAAGTAATATTCTTCTTTGATCCTTAGTAGATTCCTTCACATATGAAGAGTACTCTATCCCTTCTATAACTGAGCTCTTGTTGATTTCTGGTAGCATCGGATGTACTCTTTGCAGAGAGGCTTGGGCACATGTATTCCAAAGAACCCATAAAGCGTTTTGGGATATTTCACCTAGAAATAATGTTATTAAAATAATTAATTATTTTTGAAGGGACCCTAAGTGTAAACTTAGGAAAATAAAATAATTAAAGGGTATTAATATAAACTGTGGGTGTAACTTCTAGAAGAAGACGAGGATCAAACAAAAATGATCTTAGCCATTGATTAGCTTCTAATATGGGTTGTTGGATGTCAACAAGGAGATTATTCAAGGAGGCTTGAGGGTCACTTGGAAAGAAAAACAGAGAGTTCAGAAGTTCGATTTTTTGAAGTAGAGAAATTGCCAGGGGAATTTTGATAGTGCGCTGTTGCAGAGAGGGGCAGAGAGATTTTTGGCTGGGGGATCTTCTTTGAAGCTAGGAATACTCAACAAAGAGGCAGAAAGGCACATAAAGGAGGCAGTGTAGAGGGAAGTGAGGGTGACGCAGATCCAGGAAGGCCCCACGTAGAGTAGCGCAGCAGCTTCCAGCGCATAGGTCCGAATTTGCTGAAGGAGCTGACGTTTCTGAGCTGGGAGGGTTGGAAAAGGCTTCTGAAGGTAGATCGATTCTCAGTTGGGATGACGCAGTGACTTAGAGGCTGATGCAGGGCCCACGCAAGGGCAACGCAGAAATAACCGGGGAACTCGCAATTCAGCGACTGGATCAGCCGAGATCAACAATGTTGAGTGAGGTAATCTCACCAATGTTTCTTGCCAAGTGATTTTCTCTGTAACTGGATTGTCAGGAGGGCATCTAGAGTTGTATTCATAATACTTCTGCATAATAATAAAAACCTCAGATCTGCTGCATCGGGTTTCCTGCATTGGGTTTTTCTGAGGACATTTGTCCAAAAAATACTGTCACTTGTGGATCTTTCTCTATTGTTCTGTTCTTGTTTTGGGCAAATTAATTAATTAAGTGAAAGTTGCAGTTGTATTGGCTTCAATATTTGCTGTAGGAAGCAGTAGATTAATTTTTTTCTTTAGTAATTAACAAGTAGGAGAAGTTTAGTCAGTTGCTGTAGAGTAGATTTGGGTGGGATTCTCGAATTTTCACATGGTATCGGAGCTAGTGCAAGTGAAGCAAGAAGAACAGTGCCAGAGAACCCAACGTTGAGCAGAAGAGGGAGATCGAAAATGCTGCAGGAGGTAGCAGTTTGAAACCCCAAAGGGGTTGCACAGTCCTAGCCGGAGGGTTGAATTTCGAGGCAATCTCTCTCTAAGTGAGTCGGCAAAGAGAAGGGCTACCAGATCGAGATCTTGCCGTGGCAGAGGGAGTAGCACTGAAGCCTCATCGTGAGGAGGAGTTGGTGGGACACAGTTTTTTTGCAAGCCGTTTTACTGCAAAGAAAGACGTCAGAAGAGAAGGAAGAAGCGTAGTGAGGGAACCTTTCCTTAGTAAGACTTCCCGCCAAGAAGTCTGTTTTCTTATTGGCTGAGCAACAGCAGTAAGAACCAGAGAGGAGATTTTTGACATTTGTGGCAGAGATGGCAACTAGTGGATTGAGGGATCAGGATAGGTTGGATGGAGCATCCTTGTCATCTGGAAGGCAAGGATGTCATTCCCTCTAGATGAGCCATGCCTTCAAGACATATGTTGACAACATGTTGGCTGTGCCTGTAGATGCAGTTCCGTTAAAGAAGTACTGAGCTGAAATGCCAAAGGAAAAAAGAATGATCCTCGACGGAGTGAAGGATCATGTTGTCTATCACATTGCTAGTAGAGAGATTGCTAAGGAGATGTGGGGTGCGTTGTCTACGCTATATCAAGGATCTTCTGAGCAACGAAAGATGTACTTGGAGCAGAAGCAAAAGTAGAGATCTGCTCAAATGCAGAAGGGGGAGTGTGTAGATCCATTCCTCATGAAGCTTCAGGAGACCCGTGATGAGTTATTTGCTGTGGGGTCTACAACCCAAGACTCAGAGTTGGTTAGACTGGCCTTCAATTTTGTCTCAGATGAGTGGCAAGTCTTTGTCCAGAGTACCCTGGGCAGGGTGATTTTGTCGAATTGGGATCAGATGTGGCCAGGTCTGAAGCAAGAGGCGCTGAGGAGATACTTGGTCAAGTGTAAGCTTGACAGAAGCAACAACAGTGGGTTGAAGCCCAAGGAGGAGGAGGATAATGCAACCCTCGCATCGAAGGGGTAGCAAGAGTAGCGAAGACGTAAGAAGGACGTCTCGAAGATAAAGTGCTTCAGGTGTGGTAAGATGGGTCATTACGCTACACAATGTCTTCTCAAGAAGAAGGAAAAAGATGAGAAGCATAATACAAAGGTTGCCCCCGCGAAGATCGAGGAGGAAGAGTTCACCATGACAACCGAGATGCCTCCAGGAGGGAGGTGGGCTAATTTGGAGCTGTAGTTCGAAAGAGCTATAGATGGGCAGGATCCTTGAGGAGCCCACCTCTTGGATCAATTCCTTGCTACGGGAGCCTAGATTAGAAGTAGCAGGATGGACTAGTGTCAGATGGTGCCGAAGAGTGTCAGAGAGATAGTTGCAGTGGCTAGGAGTGCCAGAGGCCGAACAACGCAGAGCAGAGTTGGCAACAGTGCAGATGGCATAGAGCAGAGGTCAGCAACACAAAAGATTCAGAGGGTCAGCGCAGAGACTAGTAGTAGTTAGGTTCCAACACTCACATGGTATCATATTGAACACAATCAGTTCAATGATTTGGGATGTTTTTCCATTGCTGATGGAGTAGCAACAATAGTTTGTAGTGCAGTGGCAACAACAACATAGATGCAGAATTCAGAAGGAGTTGCAGTACAGATGCATTGTTGACAATGGCAGTGTCAGCAACAGTACAAACGCAACATTGACGTAGTAGTTGATGGATAGCATGTCAGACATCAACAATGCAGAGGACGATGTTATGAAGTCAATGTAATGCTTCAAATTGAAGGCATTGCTAGAGCACATTCCTCACTAAGAGGGAGTGTTGATTTCTGGTAGCATCGAATGTACTCTAAGTCTCAAATTTTGTAGGGAGGCTTGGGCACATGTATTCCAAAGAACCTAGGAAGCGTTTTGGGAAATTCCACCCAGAAACGATTTTATTAAAATAATTAATTACTTTTAAAGGGACCTTAAGTCTAAACTTTAGGAAAATAAAATAATTAAAGGGTATTAATATAAACTATTGGTGTAGCTTCTAGATGAAGACGAGGATCAAGTTGAAATGATCTTAGCCATTGATTAGCTTCTAATATGGGTCGTTGAATGTCAACAAGGAGATTATTTAAGGACGCTTAAAGGTCAGTTGGAAAGAAAAGCAAAGAGTTCATAAGTTTGATTTTCTGAAGCAGAGAAACTGTCAGGTGAATTTCGATAGTGAGCTGTTGCAGAGAGGGGCAGTGAGAGTTTTGGCTGGAGGATCTTCTCTGGAGCCGAGAATACTCAGCAGAGAGGCAGAAAGACACGGAGGAGGCAGCACAGAGGGCAGAGAGAGTGATGCAAAGCTAGGAAGGGCTCACGCATGCCCCATGCAGAGTAGCGCAACAACTTCCAGCCCAGAGGTTCGAATTTGCTAAAGGAGTTGACATTTCTGAGTCAGGAGGGATGGAAAAGGCTCCTGAAGGCAAATCAATCCTCAGTTGGGCTGATGAAATGACTTAGAGGCTGATGCAAGGCCCACATAGGGGCAATGCAAAATAGTTGGGGAACTCGCAGTTCAACCACTGGATCAACCGAGATCAACATTGTTGAGTGAGGTAATCTCACCAATATCTCTTGCCAAGTGATTTTCTTTGTAACTGGATTGCCGAGAGAGCATCCAGAGTTGTATTCAGAATACTTATGCATAATAATAAAACCCTCAGATCTGCTACACTGGTTTTCCCGCATTGGGTTTTTCCGGGGAAATTTGTCCAAAAAATACTGTCACTTGTGTGTCCTTCTCTATTGTTCTGTTCTTGTTTTGGGCAAATTAATTAATTAAGTGAAAGCTGCAGTTGTATTAGCTTCGATATTTGTTATAGGAAGCAGTAGATAATTTGTTTAAGTAATTAACAAATAGGAGAAGTTTAATCAGTTGTTGCAGTAGTAGATTCGGGTGGGATTCTCAAAATTTCACAACTCTTTCTTTAGATATAGTTGCAAGTCTGATATGACAACAGTGTGGCCCTGGTTCTTCGCATGTGTGGGGGAATTCCTTCTAGAACCTTATGTGGGAGTACTCTTTCCTTCTTTGCTTGAGTGAGCTTCTGCTTCACTTGAGTGAGAGGCCTACTTTTCTAGCCCAAACAACGATATATATATGACTATAGTAGAGGGTTGCTATGACAACAAAGAAACCCTCTATATCTTTGCACGTGTGACTGCAGTTGACCTTAGAACAGTCCTTTAAGGCTCAGTATTCTTTCTTCCTCCTTTGCTGCACTAGAGGCTCCTTTCTTTGTCCCTTTCTTACCCTTAACTTGTCCCTTCTTCCCTCTGATTTCAGAGGTGATCTTACTTGTCGTTGGAGGAGTGGACATTCTCTTATATATAGAGGACTCTCCCTTCTTTAGGCCGACTTGTGGCTGACTTGTGTTGATTTGGGGTAGCATCGGATGTGCTCTAACCTCGAAAATTGGTGGAGAAGCTAAGGCACATGAGATTTCCAATACCCAGCAATGGTTTGGGTAGATTCTAAACAATTTGAGAGAGTTTAGAATAATTAATATTTTTAACGGAGTCCCTAAGTCTAGACTTAGGGAAAATAAAATATTAATGTGAATTAATATAAAATTGTGTTAGAAGGGTCCAAAAGTCATGGATCAAGCCAGAGTTAATCTTGGTCGTTGATTAGGGACTTAATCTCGACTGTTGAATTTTCAACGAGAAAAGTATAAGAGGAGGCTTGAGGGTCACTTGGAGGACACACCGAGTTGATCAAGATTTCGATTTTCTGGGGCAGGGTTTGTTGAGGAAGTCGAAAGAGTGATCAGAGTTGCAGCTGAGGGGCAGTGAATACAGAAGCAGAGAGGCAGAGATAGTACCGCGAGGATCAGTGCAGAAGCTGGGAGAGAGGGACGCAGAGCCAGCTAGAGGTTCACGCAGAGGCAGCCAGGGCTCATGCAGAGGCAACTAGGAGCTGTGCAGTGCCTCAGAGAGCCAGTGTGGGTGACGCAGAGGCTCTAAGGGTTGATGCAGTGCCTCCAGAGGCTGACGCAGGGAGAGCTAGGGTGACGTTGGGCAAACACTGGGCCAGATAGGGCTGACGCAGTGCCTAGAGGCTGACGCTGAGGTTTTTGTGGGGCAGATTGGAGCTGGGAGCTGTCGGAGTGTTTATCCAGGGTTTTAGCCTGAACATTTGTCTCTAACTAAGAGGTACTATTGCCGAGATTATTCTCTGTTGGGTGAGCTAGTTTTGGCACTCAGATTGTATTATGAAACTGCTTAATAATACAAACCCTCAGATAAGTGCACCGGTTTTCCCACATTGGGTTTTTGCAGGGACATTAGTCCAAAAATAACGGTGTCATTTGTGTGCTTGTTTTGTTTCCTTCAGTTGATGATCTGTAATGTATTGAGCATGTGCTTGTATTTATTTTCAGTATTTACATGGTAAATAACTTGGTAATTAATCAGAACAAGTAGGCAGAAATAAATCAAAAAGTACAGGAAGGGTTTCTAATGAGTTAGACTTAGAAATTCCAACAACTTGTAGACATGAGGCCGACTTGTCATTTACACTTCGGATTGCTTCTTTTAATGATGTCATTGCTTGGAGGAGACTTGTGACTTTGCTTGGAGGTATTTCTTGGACTCTTATACATATATATACATGGTGTAACATGCCCTTAAGGGTCTTCAACATTTCTTTTGACTCTTTGACTTTCATATAGCACATTGACATGTGCTAGACCTATCCAATGAGCAAGAAACTCATTGATATAATAACAAAAATAATATTTCTTTTCTTGTATAAATACAAAGATCAAATTACATTTATGAAGACCGAACCTAGTTACACTTTCTTCAATAGAGGAGACAAAAATTTAGCCTTGTAATTTCAGCCTCTTATAGGTATAGTTAAGGAGTAAACCTTAGCCTTCTTTTGAGAGCTTTTTGAAGTAGAATTAAAGCATTATGAAGCCTTCCTTGAAGCAACCTTGTTGGAGGATTCTTGAAGATTTTAGGAGCAGACTTGAAGACCCAAAGACAACTTTGAATCAAAATTCTTTGAGCAAACTTGTGGACTCCTTTTTGGAGAAGAATTGAAGACCTATTGAGTGTTGGAAAATCAAAGTATTTGTAGATTATAGTTGGCTTTCCTTGATAATTAATTGTAATATTAGTTGGCCTTTTATTACATTTATTTCTTCTTCAACAAGCAATTCCCAAAACATGAAGATCACAAGACACAAAGAACACAAGATATTGGCTCCAAGCTAGGGAAAATCCCCCCAAGGGGAAAACCCAGAAAGAATACTTCTCTTCTTATAGAATCAAATCAATGTGAGACCTTCAAGACCCAAAGACCAAAGTCAAGATTCCTTTCAAGCACCAAGTTAGCCCTCCAATAGGATCTCTTGCAAGCAAGTCGAAGTTTACCAAAGTTAACGAAGGCCAAGCTCTTCAAGATCTGCTCCTATGAAAACTTTGACCCTGCAACTTCAAGTCTGCAATTGAGACCTGCAACTCTCGGCCCTGCAACTTGCACAAAAATCCTAATTCTCTCACATGTGTGGGCAAAAAAGATCAAAATTTTATGTTTTCTTCCTTTACTTTGACTTCTCCTTTTCTCCTCGACCTTTCGCTCTAGATTCCTTCTTATTTTGCTATAGATCGAACTTATGAAGTGTCTCCAAATGAGTTGAAGTCTCATGATATATGTACACTTCTCAAGAGGTCGAATAGGCCTCTTCTAGGCCGATTTCTCCTTCGTAGGGCTGACTTGGTCTTGGAGGACAAAATGACTTTCTAGACTAAAAAATAATGATTTTCTTTTGTTACAACAAGTCCAAATAGGACTACAATACATGACAAAAATTCTTCTTTGACTCAACAAGCCCTGGAAGCATGAAGAACATGCTTTGACCTAGACTTTGAGCATGAAACCCATGCTTGAATATGTAAAAAAAATTCTTTTTCTCTTTTTATATAAAATATACAATGTCATGATTCCAAAAGTCATTATGAAGACCAAATCTATTTACATTCTCCAACACTCCCTCTTCAATAGGGAGGTATTCATAATTTCATCAAGAGGTACAAGGATTCTGAAATTGAAGTATTCTCATAAGAAGAGTTGGATTGATAAGCCATCTTTTAGCATCAACATTATAACCAACATTGTCAACATAACAAAGCCTTGACTAACAAGATCTATCTCTTTACTAGATCAGAGCACAAGATTGGGAGGTTTTACGTGTGACACCACACTACCTCTCAAGGCACGTACCCCATTTGGATGTTCACTGGGTATGTCCTTCTAGGACTATTCTTATCTTGGATTTCCCAATGCTCAAAGAATATTGGTCCTCTTTGACTACCCTTGTATTGGATGCCCTACCTCATCCTCAAAGAGTGTCAATCTAAGAGACTACTTCTATCTTGGATTCCTAATCCTCAAGTAGTACTAGCCTTAGATGCTTATCCAATCTTCTAGACCCCATTCTCCCTTCATGGCCTTTAGTTAGATGTACTATTGTTAGTCCTGGCCTAGGGCATGACACATGAATAAGAGAATATAATTTTCATCGTCACTCCTCAATCAAGGAGATATCCACCAAACCAAGCTTGCTTCTTAAATACTCAAGCTTCTTGTTTGGAAGCGATTTTGTCAGAATATCAGCTACCTGTTCATCTATAGAGATATAATGTAGCTTCATGATCCCATCTTGTACCAAACGTCTGATACAATTGTACTTATTGTTGATATGCTTTGTCCTATTGGAAAATGGTTAGGGCAGGGTATTTAACTTAGCATTTTCCTTCTTTGAGTTTACTTGTGATTTTAGGTTCTTCTTAACCTGATTATGTTTATGTTCTTATCATCAAATAAATGCCAAACACAATGAAGATCACATGAACACAGGATATAGGCTCCATGCTAGGGCAAAACCCCTTCAAAGGGGAAAACCCACAGGTACTTCTCTTCTATAATCAACTTCAAAGGAGGCATTCAAGAACTAAAACAAGACCTCTCCACCAAGACGACCAACTAGAGATTCCAAGAGTAACGAATCATTTTTCTTCATAAGCAGGGCTCTTCAAACTTGGACCTGTGGTAACTCATGTAATACAAAGTCTTCATCTTCGCTTGTCATGATAGTCTTCCTAAGATATCTTTGCTTGCCTTAACACTCTTCAAGAACACCTTCGCTAACCTTCCTTGACCACAAATACATCTTAGGATATGCAAGCTATTGTTGTGCACTTATGAGGGACGAAGTCACACCTTTTTATATCCATCAAGTGGCTCTTCAAGCCTACTCTTGCATTGACTTCAACTGGCTGGCCGACTTGGTCATAGAGGTCTTTGGACACAACAAAACTTACAATAACAGTTTTCTTCTTTTTGATGCAAGTGCCCGAATGGGTCTTCTACATAATGACAAGGACCCTGACTCATGACAGAAGCCTAAATTTATACAATGGATGATTGACCTATTGACCAAAGACCCAAGCATAAAACCCATGCTTCATAAATAATTTTTCTTTTATATTTTTCTTTCTTCGATTTATAAAATATAAATTGATACAAGTACATAAATAATTATGAAGACCGAACCTAGTTACTTTTCCAATATGTCCTAGCATGAAACACTGGGTCCTTAGTCAACCTTATGCAACTTTGGTTGTCACAATGTATAATTGTAGGGCTCAATGGTCCTTCAAATAAATATGATAACAACTTTCTAAGCCAAACAACCTCTTTGCAAACTTCACTTGTAGCAATGTACTCGGCTTCAGCACTACTCAAAGCAACAATATCTTGCTTCTTGCTCATCCATGAAATCATGGAAAATCCCAAATTGAAGCATCCACCAGTAGTGCTACTACGATCTTTCTCACTGTCACCCCAATCAGAATCTATATATCCCAATAGTTGAATCTCATTACTAGCATGTCTAAGGCAATGATGCATTGTCCCACAAAGATATCTCGGGATGTGTTTGAAATTTGGCTCCTATCCAATGGTCATGCCTTGGTTCCATCTGAAATAGACCGAGGACATTTACTGCAAAACAAATGTCAGGTCGAGTATTCACAAGATACATTAAGGACCAATCAATTGTCTATAGCATGTAGGATCTGCAGGACTAGATTATGAACTCCTCAACTTTTTCAGATTAGTAATCATTGGAGTTGTCATTGGCTTACTATCCATCATGCTGAATTTCTTTAACATCTTAATCACATATTTTCCTTGACCAAGATAAATTTCACTAGGTTTCTGCCAAACCTCTAGTTCCAAATAGTAGTGCATAAGTCCAAGAACCTTCATGTGAAATTTGGTTGCCAACTGCCTCTTGCATTCTTGTATTCAATGTTCTACACTTGTAACAAGTGAGTCATCCACATATAAAAGTATGATCACAAGTTTATTCTCGACCTCTATGATGTAGAGATTACAATCTGCAGAACTCTTGACAAAACCAATTCTTAATAGGTATGCATCCATCCTAGCATACCATGCTCTAGGTGCTTGTTTCAAGCCATATAGAGCCTTCTTCAATCTGCACACGTGTCTCCTTATTATGGATTTCAAATCCCTGAGGCTGCTCAATATAAACCTCCTCATCAATGGTCCCATTTAGAAGAGTAGTTTTAACATCCATTTGATGATAGTGGCAACCAAAGAGATAAGTGATCTAATAGTTGTATATCTTGTTGTTGGAGCGAAGGTTTCTTCATAATTGATTCCTTCCTTTTGTTAAAAGCCTCTTGCCACAAACCTTGCTTTATACTTATCAATGCTCCCATCAACTACATGTTAGATCTTGTATACCCATTTGGAAGTGACAATAGATTTGTCACTAGGTCTAGGAACAATTTTCCAGACATCATTTTTCATAATAGACTGGTAATAGGTATTCTTCTTCCATTGCATTCCTCCATTCTTGATGTTCAACTGCTTTCTCATAGGTGTTTTCAGCTTCAATGAGCTTAGTCATATAAGCTGCATAATTACAGTACCTTTTTTGTCTCCTACTTTCTCTAAAAGTTCCCTTAGTTGCTACATGTCCCTCAGCCTCTTGTAGAGTTGTCCTCAACCAAGCAGGTCTCTTATGAGTTTATGGAATTATGGCATGCTGCACAGATTCACTAGGTCCTTCAACATCTTCATGATTAGATGTAGGATCTTGAATATTTTTGCCCCTTTTGATTTCCTCAAAAATGGATACTTCTTCATCAAAATCAACTGAGATATCTTTGGATCTCTTGTAAGCTACATTTTAATCAATGATGACATCTTTGCTTACTTCAATACGATGATCCTCTTTAATGTAGATTCTGTATGTTTTTGATGAAGCACTATAACCAACAAATATGCCTTTTTGTCCTTGTAGGATCCAATTTCTTCCTCTTGTCTTTTGGAATGTGAATGTAAACTGGACATCCAAATATTCAGAGATGATCCACACTTAGCTTCTTTCCTATAAAAGCTTCTTTTGGAGTCATATTATTGAGAATTTTATGAGGGCTTCGATTTTTCAAGTAGATTGCTGTTATAGATGCTTCTCCCCATAGGAATTTAGGGAGATTAGTCATGAAGCATGGCTCTAACACATTATTCAATTGAACGGTTCTTCCTTTTAGAGATGCCATTTTGTTGAGGGTTATAAAGAAAAATTAGTTCCCTCTTTATTCCCGCTTCCTTGCAAAATGCTACAGTTTCTTTGGAGGTATATTCTCCACCATTATCAGACCTTAAGATCTTTATCTTCCTTTCTGTCAAGTTTTCCACTTCATTTTGAGGGTTATAAGGAACAATTAGCTCCCTCTTTATCCCTGCTTCCTTGCAAAATGCTACAGTTTCTTTGGCGGTATATTATACACCATTATCAAACCTTAGGATCTCTATCTTCCTTTCTGTCAAGTTTTCCACTTCATTCTTGAATTTTTGAAATTTCTCCAATACCTCATCTTTAGTCTTGAGGAGGTATATCCATGTTTTTCTAGAGTCATCATCAATGAATGTCACATAGTATAGGTGACCTCTAAGAGACTTTACTGACATAGGTCCACATACATTTTTTTTTTTTTTTAGGCACATGGTGAATCGGTAACTGCCAGGCCTAATCTAGAGGAGACCCAAGATCAAACCTCATAGCTGCCGCTATAACACCAAGGGCATAACCAACCACCTGCAAGTCGGGTATACCAAGTTCCTATGATTTTAGCAAGAGCAGACTCAACGGGAAAGGGGAATCCGCCCATCTAGCCGCCACCACAGCAAGTCATTGTACTCAGTGAGGTTTGAACTTGGGTCTCCCCGGGCTCGCCCATATGACTTACCGTCAAACCACACATCACTGTACTTATTTATTCTTTTTACTTATTAGACTTGTGTATGGAGAACTTGAGGGCACATGACAAGTGAAAGCTTCTTGGCCAAGGCCCAAAAGTTGGGAGGAACAATTTAAGGAGCATTAGTGTTCCGATTTTAGTGAAATTTCAACCGACGGGTGAAAAAGGAGTTTCAACCCATATTGGGAGGAACAATTCACCGACATATCCATGGTATTCGGATTTCATGCTTCTTTTGTTGGTAAGTCTTGATTTAGTGCCTCTACTCATTAATGCTTTATGTAATGTAATGGGCCTGAACATGATTTAGTGTATTTAGTATTAATAAATTTTCCTAATTTAATGGTTAAAAGTGGTAACAAGCTCTACCCATTAATGCTTTATGGAATGTAATGGGCCTGAACATGATTTACTGTATTTAGTATTAATAAATTTTCCTCATTTAATGGTTAAATCTACCCATTAATGCTTATGTATTTTGAATATTTCTCGTTTAATCGTTAAAAGTGCTAATATATGAGAAGTTCTTAGATCACAGGGGATGGATTTCTCTATAACCACAAATAAATTATTTGTCGAATTCATACTGCTTTAGTGGTTGTAATTTTAAATAATTTAATGACTAATAAAATTAGAAAGTATCATGATTTATGTTTTTTGATTTTACCAGGGTTTTCATGTTTTATGTTTTTTAATTTTATAAAGGGTATTTGTAGAGGATCTTGAAGATAGAGGATGGTGCTCTTGAATTGCATTTTTTTTTTTAATAGTTCATATTTTGCACAATGGTTTTTTTGTACTTTGGAAACAAAGTTAAATGTCTATTTTTTTTCAAAAAAATTTCCCATTAAACTAAACTTTTCAATATTTTACTATGTGATTTAATTTACAATAACTAAAATGTTTAGCGTTCATATAAATTTTTCCATAGAACTGAACTTCTTGTTTGTGCTTTGGAAAAAAAGTTAAATGTCTAATTTTTTTACAAAAAATTACCCATCAAACTAAATTTCTCAATATTTAAAATACACTTCTCAATATTTAAGATTAAATATGTGATTTAATTCACAAGTAAAATGTCTTAGTGTCCATATAAATTTTTCCATAGAACTAAACTTCTTAATATCTAAAAGTAAGAAGAATAATTACTACTGAAAATAGAAAATACCACATGCTATGGGCTTAGTAAATAATAAAATTTAGTATTCTCTAAATTTCCTATCTTTTTAATTTGTATAGTGTTATCTAAATTTTCTCTCTTTTTAACTTTTATGGTTATGTTTTTTTATATTGAATTAAAAATTTTGAAGTGTATATTTTAATAATTGATATTTTGTGTAGTGATGGTTGTTAAAGTAAAATGTTTAGAGTGTTTGTAAGTGATGATTGATGCTATGTGATTCATTTCACTAGTTTCAATCACACTTCTTCACTTTTGTGAGCATCACACGATTCAATGAGTGCTAAGTGGACTATTCAAAAATCATGATAAATTAGTCACTTATGGCTACCTCTTATGGAAATGGTCATAGATGAATGACTACGAATGACTATGCAAGAATCCCAGAAATGATATCTAAAGTAATTAAAAATGTGTTTTAACATTGTAAAGGTGCATTTTTTTCAATAGATATGTTGTTGGTTTTGTAATGGTTGTTGGGAAAAAACACAAAATATAGATTTATATGTAATTGCGTTGAGAGGCTGAGAGGCGCTCTCGAATCTAGTATGAACGATATTGTTCTTCTTGCAAGGTGCTCTCTAATCTAGCATGGACGATATTGTTCTTCTCGCAAGGTGCCCATTTGATTTTGATAAGCAACTTAGACTTCTTAAGGATTTTTGCTCTACCATGGGTATCATTGTTAACACTAACAAAGAAAAAGTTATGATTATCAAATCCAAGGACACTTACGCTAATTTTATGTATGGCAATAGTAACTTGTAGGAAGTGTCTTCTTATAAGTACCTAGGAATTGATATTCATCAAAAGCTCAATTGGAACTACAACATTGAGAAATGGATTAATGGGGGGTGGAAATGATGGGATCAACCCTCTCAACCCTTACAATCAATCAATAATTAATTTATGATTAATAAAAATAAATAATGTAAACAGTCATATGGGTTGATTGTGCAATTAAAGGGTGTGTACTGTGGTTGGTGTGAGGGGACACTTGTCCCTGCCTTGAACTCCACTCCCCTGTGCTTTGCTTACACCGTAAACCCCTGTTCACTATGGCATTTCGACATTGTGGTTCTCTGCTGTTTGCTGTGAGGGTTTGTCGACTGTTACTCTGTGCTTGTGAGGGTTATGCAATGGTGCTCGGTCTGTGCTCGGCCACAGGCTCTTCTGCCTCGAGGTTTGGTAACTCTGTCAACAACTCCTTGTTTGCTCACTGTTTAGCCTCGCTTGGGCGTTGTGTTGGTTGTTCCATCGACTACTGTGGAGAGTTTCTTTTGTTCTTCAGTTGTTGTAGCTTACCCTCTCATGGGTGCTGTTCCTGTTACTGTTGTCTCGACTTTCTCTGTGTGCATTTGCTGTTTAAATGTTTGGTTGCTCGCGTGGTTGTTTCTCTGGTTAACTGGTTGTTATATTTTTATGGTTTATAGGTTGCGGTCACAAGGGATCGGGTCCTCGGCTTTGCTCATCACTGGGCAAGATCAACCCTCTGGTCCATGCTTTAGCTCCTCCTCGCAATTTTTCTTCCTTACTAAGGGCAGTTGCTCCTTGTGAGTAGGGACTTCCTCTTGTGGTTGTGACTTGGTTATGGGTTCTTCTCTCCGGCGCCGTCCACTCCTCTGGTAAGATTTCAAACTATCACCCGCTCTGTCATACCACTAACGCCTCTCTGTTGGTTTTGTTTGCAGGTGGGTTGTGGCTCTAGACGCTTGTTTCTGTGCCTGTTGCTGCCTCGTAAAATCGGTAGGGTTGCTCCTCAATATTGATCTATGTTATCTTTTTTTTGTTTCATGGATCTTACATTCTTGTTGTTTGGTAGTTTGGTTAGGTTTTTGAGAGCCTCAGCTCCTCTGTTCCTTGTTTTCTATTGGGTTTCCTTAGGGTTTCAACCCTTCTGTATAATTTATGTTTGCAACAGTTATGGAGTCATTCTGGGTTTTCAAACCCTGTGTTTGTTGTCGGTTGTCTTATGTATGGGCTCATCCCGTCTTAACAGTTGTTGGCATAATATTCTGTAACTTATTTTCATGTAAAGGCTGTTATTTGGAAAAGGAAAAAAAACTTTATATGCTTGTGGGTTACCTCCAACTAATCATGATGTTCCTAAATGCTATTTGACTAATAAAATAAAAATGAAAGTCCCTAAATGTTGTTTAACTAATAAATGGAAATGAAAACTAAAAGGTTACTATGAACTTGTTTGTCTTAGCTGAGACCAAATACCCCAGCCATGATACCCTCAGCTGGATGCTCCTGCATCAAGCTCCTCGGGTAATAAAAATTCATGGCTCCAGTCCATGAGCTTCTCGACTGAATACCTTGCACGCTATATTTGTCCTGCGTCAAGCCAGGAACTATCCTCGATGGGACGGTTCTTCCACTTGACAAGGTACTGTAGGTACTCTTTCCTTCGAGTCTGCTTGGCCACTTGAATATTGAGGATTCTCTCAATATCAAGGCGCTGAGATGAAGGCATTTGCCTCATTCATGAGTTACTTCCTTCCTGGGTGTCTCGTTTTGGCCGTGCCAAACTGTTGTCTTCTGCACTGGCAGTGTCTGGAAACAAATCTGCCATGTTGAAAATGGGTGATATGCCTATCTCTGGAGGCAGTGGTAATTCGTAAGCATTGGCAGGGAATTTACACAGAATTTTGCAAGGGCAAATCTTCTTATACTTTAGTTTGTTGTATTCACCCTTAGGGAACCGTTCTCTACGCAAATGTGCGAGGACTTCATCCCCACATTAAATTGTGCCTCTTTCTGTTTCAGATCTTCCCACTGCTTATAATTTTGACTGTTGTCTTGCAATTTCGACTTTACCCGCTCATGTAGGTCATTCATTGCTTTGGCGAAATCTTCCCCATCAGCACTTCATCTTTCCAGCTGTCCTAGATCCCGTAACTCATGCACTCCACGAGGATGCATGCCATACAAAATCTGAAAAGGACTGTATCACGTGCTGTGATTCGGTGAATTTTTGTAAGCGAACTCTGCTTGGGCAAGTACACGATCCTACATTTGTGAAATTTCTCCAATCAAGCTTTGTAGCAGGTTTCCCAAGCTCATGTTCACCACCTCTGTTTTCCCATCAGTCTGTGGGTGATAAGCGGAGCAAAAGCTCAACTGTGTCCAACTTCTTCCACAAGGTGCGCTAGAAATGTCCTGTAAATTTCACATCCCTGTCAGAAACAATGGACTCAGGCAGGCTGTGCAGCCTCACTATCTCCGTGAAAAAAAAGGTGTGCTACGTGAGTGGCATCACTGGTTTTTTACAAGGGATGAAATGTGCCATCTTTGAGAACCGGTCTATTACCACCATCATAGAGTCATAACTCGCTGCATTTTAGGCAGACCCAAGACAAAGTCCAAGCTGACTGAGTCCCACGATCTACTCAGAATAGGAAGTGGTGTGTAGAGTCTCATGTTGTGACTGTGTCCTTTCGTCAGCTAACACACTTTACACTTGTTTATAAATCGCTGCACATCCCTTCGCATCTTCGGCCAATAATAAAAGTGACTGAGCTGATCTAAGGTCTTATCAATGCCAAAATGTCTAGCTAGACCTTCGTTGTGCTTCCCCCGGATGATGTTCTCTCTCATTGAACAGTTGGGAATGCATAGCTGTCCTCCTTTAAACAACATCTTCTCCTGTAATCTATAGTCCGACAATGGACTATTATTCCTCAACAAAGGGTTGTGGCAGGCTTCATAAGCCTCCTTGAAATCCGCATATGTCTGATACAAGTTTGTCAAGTGTTCAAAACCCAGCACTTGTATCGTGCTCTCCTGCAAGAGAAAAACTCTCCTGCTCAATGCATCTGCTACCTTGTTGGCATGTCCACTCATATGCTTCAAAACAAACATGAAACTCCGCAAGTACTTAACCCATTTTGCATGCTTGTGGTTCAGCTTATGCTGCTGCATAACATACTGCAACGTAGAATTATCAGAAAACAAAACAAATTCATTATCGAGCAAATAGTGTCTCCAATGCTTCAAAGCTTGGACGACAACATAGAACTCCTTGTCATAAGACGAGTACTTCTGCCCGCTTTCGTTCAATTTTTCATTGAAATAAGCAATTGGTTTGTCTCCTTGGCGAAGTATGGCCCTAATGGCTATACCACTGGCATCACAATGGACCTGGAAAAACTTGTTAAAATTAGGCAATCTCATGATTGGTATTTCAGTGATCTTCCTCTTCAACATCTGTAAGCTTTTCTCTGCTGCTTCAGTCCAACGGAAAGGCTAACTTGCCTTTTTAATAGTGTCCAACATAGGTGCATAGATCTCACTAAAATTCCTTATAAACTTACAATAAAAACTTGCCAACCCATGAAAGCTACGTACCTCAAACAGACTCTTTGGGGATGGCCAACGAATGATAGCTGCAATTTTCTCTGGGTCCATTTTTAGCTCATTTTCTGCAATCATAAAACCCAAATAAACTAATTCCCTTTGAAGAAAAGAACATTTTTTCAAATTTATCAGCAACTTGTTTTGCTGTAATTTCTCCAACACACTTCGAACATGTCGAAAATGTTCTTTTTTGGTTTTACTGAAAATCAGTATATCATCAAGATATACAATCACGAACTTTCCAATGAATTCTTTCAACATCTCATTCATCAAGAGCATAAAGGTACTGGAGGCATTACTTAACCCGAATGGCATCACCAACCACTCATATAGGCCTTCATTGGTTTGGAAAGCTGTCTTCGATTCATCCCCTTTGATTTTGATCTGGTGGTATCCACTCTTCAGATTGATTTTCAAGAAATATGCTACCTCGCTTAAACAGTCCATCATGTCATCCATCCGTGGCAATGGAAACCTGTACCTGATGGTAATCTTATTGATGGCCCTCGAATCTGTGCACATTCGCCACTCTCCTCCTTTGTTGGGAGCTAAAACTGTTGGAACTGCACAAGGACTTAAACTCTCTCTTATAAATCCCTTATCCAACAATTCCTGTACCTATTTCCTAATCTCCTCGTTGTCCTTAGAACTCATTTGGTATGCTGCCTTGTTTGGTAAACTAGCTCCGGGTATAAAGTCTATGTGATGATTGATACTTCTCTTAGGAGGAAATTTATCCAGCAAATCATCCACCACAATGTCGATGAACCCCTGCAACATGTCCTGAATTTCTTCATGTAAATCTGCAATTTCAGTGTGTAACACCACTGCATATTTTATCTCTCTATCTTCGATCTATTTCAAAAGTTCCTTTCCTCCCACCAACAATGCTTTGGCTCCACTAGTTTCTGCTGTTTCTTCCTCCTTAATGGGTACAAGGGTGTGTTTAACCCCATCTTTGACAAACTTGTAATAGGTTGTCTTTCCATCATGAGCCACCTTCGTGTCATACTACCATGGTCTTCCTAGCAGTATGTGACACACGTCCATAGGCATAATATCACAAATAACCTTGTCCCTGTATTTGCCAATATGGAACTCAAATTCACACTGTTCATCAACCAACAGTTGATGGCCTTTCTGCGACCACGACACCTTATAGGGAGTGGAGTGCTTCAACCATTTCAAACCCAACTTCTCCACCATATTTGTGGCAACTAGATTATCTGTGCTCCCACTGTTGATAATCATCTTGTAGCATTTTCCATGTGACGTACAGAGTGTCCGGAATAATTTCTTTCTTTGGGTTTGGTCAGCTGTCTCCTTTGTTGGTTTCAACAACACCTTATTCAAAATTAAGGCCTCCCCTGTCTCCTACACATTCTCTACCTCTTGGGCTGGTGCCTCCACTTCCTCTGGTTGTGCAACATATGCTCCTCTTTGGCCAGCCTATTCTCCTTCAGGACACTCAAAGGATTTGTGCCCTCACTTGTGGCACTTGTAGCAATGGTCGGTAGCTCCTCTGCCTCTGCCATTTCCCCTTCCTCTCTGATATGACCTTCCTCCTCTAGTTCCACCTTCTGTTTTTGCTGTCCCTGAGGTCTTTGAACTGCTGCCCTCTTCACTGTTGTTGGCAGCTCTTCCTCTACCAAAGGATTGTCCTTTCCCTTTGCCAGTTCCTCATCCTCTCCTGGCATTTTTCTTTCCTGTGATCTTCTCTTCTGCCTTTAAGGCACTCTGGTATGCTTCCTCTATGTTCTTCAGAGAAATAATACTTATCTCGTCCAATATCTCCAGCCTTAGGCCATTCACAAACCTTGCCGTCTTTTCCTGAGTGTCTTTAGTATAACCAGCTCTCAAATTCACCCGGTAGAATTCTTCAGTATATTCTTTCACTGTCATTCCTCTTTGCTTCAAATTCTGTACCTGTTGATGTAGAGCAATCTGGTAATCTTTGGGCAAAAACCTGCCCTTCATCTTGGTGAACATTCTAGGTCACTTTCTAATTGGTAGTTTATTCATCCTTCTTCTCTTTGCTTGGACATTGTCCCACCATAAGGCCGCGCGTCCTTCCAGCTTGGTAGCAGTGAATTCAACTCTCCTATCTTCCTTGACCTCCTCACATTCAAAATATTTGTCCAGCGTGCTAATCCAGTCCAGCAACACTTCTGTGGACAAACTGCCATAATAATTCGGAATCTCAGGCTTTGGCTTACTGCTAGCCAACAAGACTGACCTCAATAATCTGATTTCAGGTCCTTCCTCATCCGATCCATCTGTCGTAACTACAACATATTCTTCACTGTCATCTCCTACTTCCGGATCCCTTCGCCTTCCTACTTCTACTGCTGCCAAGCGGGCATTCAAGATCCTAACCTCTCCCTTAATCCTTCCTCTGCTACTCTCCGAATACCTCTCCCATGACCTCGTCTTCCAACTTCCATTTCTTATGAAAAAACTCAATCCTGCACTGATACCACAATATGATGGGACCAACCCTCTCAACCCTTACAGTCAATCAATAATTAATTTACGATTAATAAAAAGAAATAATGTAAACAATCATATGGGTTGATTTCACAATTAAAAGGTGTGTACTGTGGTTGGTGTGAGGGGACACTTATCCTTGCCTCGAACTCCGCTCTCCCACGCTTTTCTTACACCCCAAACCCTCGTTCACTGGAATTTCAACACTGTGGTTCTCTGCTATTTGCTGTGAGGGTTTTTCGACTGTTACTCTGTGCTTGTGAGGGTTATGGCAATGTTTCCCGGTCTGTTCTCGGCCACCAGCCCTTCTGCCTGGAGGTTTGGTAACTCTGTCAACAACTCCTTGTCTACTGACTGTTTGGCCTCACCTGAGCGCTGTGCTGGTTGTTCCGTCGACTACTATGGAGAGTTTCTTTTGTTCTTCAGTTGTTGTAGATTACCCTCTTGTGGGTGTTGTTCCTATTACTATTGTCTCGACTTTCTTTGTGTGCATTTGCTGTTTGAATGTTTGGTTGCTCGCATGGTCGTTTCTCTAGTTAATTGGTTGTTATATTTTTATGGTTTACAGGTTGTGGTCACAAGGGACCGAGCCCTTGACTCTGCTCGTCACTAGGCAAGGTAAGCCCTCTGGTCCATGCTTTAGCTCCTCCTCACAATTTTTCTTCCTTACTAAGGGCAGTCGCTCCTTGTGAGCAGGGACTCCCTTTTGTGGTTGTGACCTGGTTATGGGTCCTTCTCTCCGACACCGTCCACTCCTCTGGTAAGCCTTCAAACCCTCACCCTCTCTGCTTCATGCTTCTTCTGTTCAGTTGGATATTCAGACCACTGACGCCTCTCTGTTGATTTTGTCTATAGGTGGGTTGTGGCTCTGGACGCTTGTTTCCGCGCCTGTTGCTGTCTAGTGAAACCGGTAGGGTTGCTCCTCGATATTGACCTGTGTTATCGTTTTTTTGTTTCATGGCTCCAATATTCTTGTTGTTTGGTAGTTTGGTTAGGTTTTTGAGAGCCTCGACTCCTCTATTCCTCATTTGTTATTGGGTTTCCTCCGGGCTTCAACCCTTCTGTATATTTTATGTTTGCAATAGTTATGGATTCATTCTGGGTTTTCAAACCCTAGATTTGCTGTTGGTTGTCTTATGTATGGGCTCGTCCCATCTTAACAGTTGTTGGTCTAATATTCTGTAACTTATTTTCATGTAAAGCCTGTTACTTGGAAAAGGAAAAAAAAATTATATGCTTGTGGGTTACCTGTGTATGTATTGCGATTATTTTAATGCTGAGACTGTTAATCTTTGGAGGGTTTCTCCATATTGATTGTCTGCTCTTCGTATGTCTGAAACTCGTTGCTGGTTGGAACTGTGAATTCCGCTATGTTATTATGATGTCTTCGATTGCTGCTTGAATTGTCCTTGAGACACTCTGTTTGCTTGGATGACTGTTAGGAAAGAAATGCTAGAACAGGAAATGCACTCTTACGATTTTTTAGTATGCACAGTAATTAATGGAAAGAGATAATAGTTAGCTGCAAATGGATTCAGATGTTTGTAACATAAAATTTCTTTTTGTCTTCTACTTTATATCTCATGAAATTGAACCCGTTACAATATTGGTGTATTTTCTTTTAAGCTATTTTGAAACAATTTCTCACAACTGCTCGCAGTTACATATATAGTTGCATGGTTATGATAACTGTTGTTTTTCTTATCCTGTTGTAATTTTACGAAAGACAACTAATTAAATAAAATAAAATAACAAGTTGGCTGGAACAACCTCCAACTAATCATAATGTCCCTGAATGCTATTTGATGAATAAAATAAAAATGAAAGTCCCTAAATGTTGTTTAACTAATAAATGGAAATGAAAACTAAAAGGTTACTGTGAACCTGTCTGTCTTAGCTGAGACCAAATACCCCAGCCATGATACCCTCAACGGGATGCTCCTACATTAGGAAAGCTTATTTTGCTCTTGAAAATAATTGTAAAACGACAAACCTCTTAATGTTGGATAGGAAGAAGTTCCTCTTTGAAACTTTAGACACTCCTATTATCTTATATGGATGTGAGGTTTGGGGTTGCAACATCTCTAGAGAATCCTGTAGAAAGAATGAACAAATCTAGAAGCATTTTATAACATATAACCTCAAAATTAAAAGAAATACACCCTATCCTATTCTCCTTATAGAAATGGGTCTTTCCCCTATCGAGAGCCTAGCTATGACTAGGCTTCTGTTGTACAAGCATAAAATCAATAACATAGGAGACCATAAACTTCCTAAGCTAGCTTTAAATTCCAACCAAAACCACCTAAGGCTCAAAAGAAGTTGGTTTAAATACACCAAGCACAAGCTCAATAACATAGGAGACCATAGAATTCCTGAAATAGCTTTAAATTCCAGCCAAAACCACCTAAGGCTCAAAGAATGTTTCCATTAAGTTCTTTAAAAAAATGTCCACACTTGTTGGTAGGATCACCAACATAATAAAAACATTCTTGCAAGTATTTTTTTTGAAAGGTTTTAAAGTTCTTTCATTTGTGTGATTGTTATATTTCTCTTTCTTCCATAACGTATAGGTGGTTTAGAAGATGAAATGAGATGCTCATAACCAATACTGTGTCCATCTTCTTTGTTGTATATAACTAGCTTAGATACATCTTAATTATGGATCTACCAATTAAACTTATGGTTAGCTCTAACATAATTTTATAGAGATAATGTAATAACATTAGTTTTAAGGGATGCTCTACATTAAGAAAAACACGAATTTATATTATCAATAGAAATCTTATTACATTTAGTGTTTTTGTATGGTTGATTTCTTTTTAACTGCCACCTTATTTCTATCACATGTTGTATAATATAGTTTTTTTCTTTTCAACTTTTGTACTATAGTTCTCGTATGCATGTAAACATTTATATGTATCTCCTACTTATCAAAAAGTGAAAAGAAGAACTGAAATAGGGATTTTGTTAACAATTTAACTCAGTGTTCTTTGAATGTACAATAGCCTTGTACAACAACAACATTGAATGTAATAGAGTTTTTTTTGTTTTGTTTTGTTTTGTTTTGTTTTGTTTTTTTTTTTTTTTTTTTAAATTTAACTTTGTGTTCTTCTTTGAATGTATAATAGCCTTTAATACTAATATTATTATTCCATCTCTACGATACATCGTTTTTTTTTTTACAGTAACGGATAAGTTTATTTAGGGCGGCAAAAAAGTTGCCGCATGCTTTTACATTGCTGAGGAAATAGAGGCTCATATCTGTGGAAATCTAAATGGATTTGGAATGATCGCCCATGATCTGGAGGTTTACCAGTCCGCCTGATGAGGAACTTCAGCGATTTAGCCATGGTTTTCTTAAGACTGACTGATGGAGATATTGAAACATTGCTTGGTGCCAGAGGATTTCCTGGGGCGACTAATGGTCTTGGTGTTCATAGGAGCACCGAATCCGTAGAATGCCGAGGAAACCTGAACGTCCACGGATGCAATGGAGAGACTGCTACTGCTGCAAGGAGCGCCATCGTTTTTGGTATCGCTTAGCTGAGTCTGCTATTCGAAGATGAGAAGCACAGGATTGAAGAGCACGGCCTTCAGGATAGAAATAAAAGTGAAAACCAACGTAGGGACTGAGCTGCCCCCTTGAGGATCCTCAGAGGGCTCTTGGACAACAGGAACTCGACAGGGAGTAGAGGCCAATGGAACAGGCCTGAAACCGCCGATTTTCTTAGCTAGAAGATACTTTGAGGGGAGGTCTCGAAAAACAAGGTAGGAGATCCGAGCATCAGGGACATTAAGGAATGGCACATGAAGATTCAGTCGAGTTGACCACCAGGGATCTCCATGAACAGAGGGAGCCCAGAATAGCCTCCAAATCAGCTTGAGAATTAAGAGTCCTTAAGATATGGAAGAAGGAGATTTTATTGAACTTGGGAAGAAGGAGCCGGATTTTCTTGATGATAGTGGCAAGATTAACCTGATGAGGAGTCTTAGGAAAGAGCAAAGCCTGAATGATGAGTCTAGAGTCTCCAAAGACAGAGAGAGATAAGATATTTCTGTTAATCGCCAGGATGAGTCCCTGCCACAGCGCAAGAGCCTCCGCTCTATTGTTGGTTTCGATTCCCAGACCCCAATGGAACCGCATTTCCGTGAAGCCACCAGGACTCAGAAGAACTCCACCGCTGCCAGCAACCCCAGGATTTCCTTTGGAGGCCCCGTCGAAGAATAAACAGTGATCTTCCAGGGCCGATCTCCACTTAATGAACTCTAATTCTTCCAGCCGAATCTCCCAGTTGGCTTGGCCGAAAGTAGGGGGAATGGGCCTTTCCTTCAGATTTGGGATCAGATCTTTGAGCCATTGCTCCTCCTCTTTGGTCAAACTCATATCGTTCCTTGACGAAGTATTGGCTTCCAAAGCCTCGCCCAGCAATGCTTTTATTTTAGAAATAACTTTTATAGTATTGCAGCTTTCTTCTCGAAAAATTCTGTTATTTCTTTCCAACCACAGTTTCCAACAGGTAAATTTAGGAATCCACATCCAGCTTGTTTTAAGCAGACTTTTTTTATTAAAGCTGAAGGGAGAAGAGCTGGCCCAAGTGCGGAACAGAGAAGGGATACTATCCGGAAAATCGAAGTTGGCTGGGTCTAACATCAGAACTCCCCTCCAGACTTCTTGAGCAAAGGGACAGAGCAGTAACAGGTGACTGACAGTTTCAACATCAGATAAACAAAGAGGACATCTGGAAGGCCCTTCCATCCCTCGTCTTCGCAAGTTGGCTCTGGTGAGAATGCTTTGGTGTGCAACTGTCCAACAGAAGAAGTCGATTTTAGGGAGAGAAGGAAAGTCCCATATAAATTTCCATTGAGCTGGATTGGGTGGAGCATGTGGAACAACAGTGAGTCTTTTGTAACCTTCAGAAACAGTATAAGAGCCGGAGAGAGAGCCCCAACCTCTTTTGTCTTTAGTAGTGGCCTTAGAAGGAGATTTTCCTTGGAGCGGATATAACAATAGAGAAGCTTCCCCCTGCATCATAGTGGGGACCTCCCCCAGATTCCAACCGTCCCAGGTTCTATCAGGAGCTTCCTTCCACTTCGATATATCCCACAAAGTGTGCAGATTGCAAGAATGAAGCCAGCCTTTAATGTTTGCAAGCCCTTCCACTTGGTTCAATGGTTGATCCCCCAAAATTGAATCATCCCAGATTTTGATTTTTCTGCCATTACCAGGTATCCAATAAAGATAATGATTGAATTTATCCCTAGCATCATTGCAGAGGTTGAAGATCGGAGATCCTTTTAGAAGTCTTGGGGACTTATCCAGGCATCTCAAGCGTTGCCCTTGGAAATATTTCTTCCAAATGACTCTTTTACTCCAGCTAGCATTTCCGGAGACTAGATTCCACAGAATTTTGGATCCCAAAGCAAGATTTTCGGCAGCCAAGTTGCGCAGGTGGAGGCCTCCTTCCAGTAAAGGTCTCTTGAGAATTTCCCAGTTCACTAAATGGATCCTTCTATCGTTGTTATTCCCACCTTCCCACAGGAATCTTCTTAACAGACTGTTCAGTTTGCTGAGAAAGGATTTGGGGGCAAGAAGAATAGAATTTTGATATAGTGGCATACTTATAAGGACCGATTTCATAAGGGTGACTTTCCCTGCGATATTCAACCAAGAGGCACCCCAAGCTTGGATTCTATTTTTTATTTTATCGAGCAGTGGCAGCCAGTGAGCAACTTTTGGTTTAGATTTGAAGATTGGTATCCCGAGGTATTTAAATGACTCCCAATTTCGGATTCCATCCATTTCTAAAAGTCTTGCGATATCAGACAGCTCCTTGGTCGAGCAGTTCCAGCCGTAGATAGAGCATTTTCTATAGTTGATTTTGCTACCCGAGATCAACCTGTAAATGTCCATCTCCCTCTTGAAGTGTCTGGCAGAGATTAAGCTGTCTCCTCCGAGCAACAAGGTGTCATCGGCAAACTGGGCATGATTAATGTCTTTCGCCTTATGAGTGGTTCTGAGGCCAGGCAGAGTTTGATTTTGCTGATTATGATCAAGTTGGAAGCTGAGCACCGAGGCCTGAACGGCATATAAAAGCGGAGACAGGGGACATCCTTGTCTCAGGCCCCTAGAGGCTTGAAAAAAGTTTGTAGAACGGCCATTGACCAAAGGCGCAATCTAGGGAGAGGCAATACAAGCTTTCACCCAATTTATGAAGACTGTTGAGAAGCCTAGCTTCTTCATCACCACGAACAAAAATTCATGTCTCACCCTATCAAAAGCGTTTGCAAGATCGAGCTTAATCACCAATCCTTTCTCATTTCTTTGACAGCTAGAGTGAACTGCTTCTTGCACGAACACAATGTTGTCCAGAATCTTTCTTTCTTTTATGAATCCGCCTTGATTTTCAGGAATGATGTCTGGCAGAATGTTTTTAAGCCTATTGGCTATAATTTTTGAAACTAACTTATAGCTGGAATTGCACAGGGATATTGGCCTAAATCTACTGAAGTCTGAAGCGCCTTTCTCTTTTTGGATCAAGGCAAGAAAGGCAGAGTTAATGCCACCGCCTAGCTTTGTAGAGTTCTGGGACTTTCTGACCATTCTCAAAAGGTATTTTTTAATTGTTGACGAGCATGTCAAGAGAAACCTGACAGAGAACCCATCCGGGCCTGGGGCTTTGTCAGGATCCATGCTGTCCAGAACTTCCTTTAGCTCTTCCATACTAATCGGAGCTGTCAACTTGGCGTTATCCAAATCCTGGACGCATTTGGGAATTAAATCTATCGGATAGACATGAGGATCAATCGCTGGTTCTTCAGGAGCCGAATAAAGATCTTGATAGAAGGAATAAGAAGCTCTCTTAATGCCTTCAAAATCCTTAATCACAATGTTTTGGTGATGAATCTCTGAGACTGATTTAAAATTCTTGCGGGCTTCAGCTTGTTTATGAAAGAAGCTGGTGTTTTTATCTCCAGAATTCAACCATAAATTCCTAGACTTCTGACGCCAATATTCTTCCTCCTTCCTGCTTGATCTATGAACGTCTTTTTGAAGCTCGACTTCTTTTTGTAACATACTTTGAGAAACAGGACTCTGCTCCATATCTAACTGATGAACAACAAGCCTGTTTAGAGTTGCTTTTCTCTTGGCTGTGGGGGATTTCAGATTTTTAGCCCACTCTTTTAGATTTCTTTTAAGGACCCTAATTTTCTCTTCCCACACAAAGAATGGGGAACCGAGGACAGGCTTTTTCCAGGATTCAGATACCACCTCTTGGAATCCCTCTTGCTGAATCCAAAGAGAATTGAAACGAAATGGGATGGGGCCAAAATTGTTGTCTAGGGAGAGCTCGAGAAGGATGGGCTTATGATCAGAGGTGAGATTTGGAAGAATTTTAGAGGTTGCCATAAGGCCGCAAGTCAGGAAAGAAGTGTGGACAAGGAATCTATCCAGGCGGGCAACAATGTGGTTTGGGGCTATTCTTTTGTTGGACCAGGTGAATTTACCTGAAGATGGTTTAATATCCTCCAGGTCCTAGCCCAACATTATATCTTCAACCCATTCTCTGGCAGGGTCCCTTACAATGGAGCCTCCCTTTTTCTCATCGAGAGCAAGGGTGACATTCAGGTCACCTGCAATAATGATATTCCCAGGGTTTTTCTCTAAAAGAAATGAATGAAGCGAGTTCCAACAATTTTTTTTCTCAATGGGAAATACAGGAGCGTAAACATTAAAAATAGTTACTTGCTGCCCAGATTCCTTGTGGAGGAGCTGAGTGAGAAGCCAATGGTGGCTGCTTTTTTCTTGAATAAATTCATACATGTCGCTGTTCCAAAAGGTGGCTATTCCACCAGAAGCGCCTCTTGCACTAACTGCTCTTCCCTGGCCTTTTTTCCAAAAAACTTTGCTAGTCTGGAGGAGAGGAAGATCCTCCATCTTTGTCTCCTGGATGAGGAGGATTTTAGGCGAGTAAATTCTCACTATATCTTTCAAGGCTTCCTCTTTCGACCTACTACCTAAACCTCTGCAGTTCAAGGAGACGTATTTCATTATTTACTGGTATAGGGGGAAGAGGCTCCTATTGGAGCCTTGTTGCTCTTGCGCCTAGATCTAGTATTCATCATTGCTTTGAGAGTTTTTTGGGACCCCTGAAGGACATCTGAATAAGTTTTTTCCTCTCTCAGTTTCTTCTTGGATTTGCGCCCTCTAGTCGTCTTGATAGGGGAGACTAGCGAATTGTCAGTTTCAGAATCTCTATCTTCTGATTCTTCCTCAGAGTCTGAGGCTAGACTAATGTGTTCTTCGCTGCCTTCATTTCTTTTCTGACAGTCCTCTACTGGGGGAACATTTGGTTCATCTTCAGTTACTTTCGCTTGCTTCCCCTTATTTTCTGTTTCCTCTTGGGAATCCTTGACGTCCACCTTTTCTCCTGAGGAGGAGCCAACTTTAGCAGCAGCAACGGTTTTTGAGATAGGTAGCGGCTTCCCCATATGGGCGGAGGTGTTCTACCCCGGAGGCATTGGAACAACCTTTCCCTTTCTGATTTCTTTCCATCCTTCTTCTTCAACCGAGATCCCTGTTGGAGCTTTTGGGCAGTTTCTCTGAAAATGATCGTGCTCATGACAGGTTCGGAATTTGAAAGGAAACTGCTCGTAGTCCAGCTTCTGGTAGTGCTGCCATTCTCCAACTTTGAGTTTGATCACTTCTGGTAGACCGAATTCTAAGTCAACTTCCACGCAGATTCTAGCGCAAGTATATTGGCCCTTGTGATCAGCTTTGTCAATGAATCGACCCAGCCCATTTCCAATCTTCTGCAGAGATTGATAGCTCCAACAGTGAATCAGGAGATTAGGTAAACGGACCCAGACGGGCGTCTCCTTAGGGACATCGACGGATGGGTCAAAGTCAGGGTTCCATTTGTTAAGATACAGTCCCTGGTTTCCCATAAAATATGGTCTGTTTCTGAACACCAGATCACGGTCTTCTTTGGTGGTAAATTCAAAAATGAAGTAGCCTCGTCCCACAACATAACAAATCATGTTATTTTTCAGCTGAGGTCTCCAGTTTCGCTGAATCCAATCATCCGTGGATTTGGTGGAAGGCCATCGACCCATAAACTTCCCTACCAGGCCTCTGTCAGACAGAGAAAGAGCAATTTTGATCGGTTGTTCCTCTAGAAGTGCTATCTCTGGAATTTCTTCAAGTTTTTTTTATGAATTTTGGTACCTTAGCGTTCTGGTTCTTCTTCCCTTTCTTCGTTAAAAGTCTTCGAAAGGATTCTTCAGAGGATGAAGGAGGGGTGGGAGCGAAATCCCCACCCCCAGGCCCGCTCATGGCTGCGTCCAAAGATGAAGGTGGTGGCGGCAGACCTAGACTCAGCTCCGCGGATCAGAGCATAGCGCCAAAAAAATCTAACACCCCAAGTGAGCCTTTTGATCTCTATGATACATCGTTAGAGCTAACTATAAGTCTCATTGGTGGATCCATAATTAAGATGGATCTAGGCTCTTTATAGATAACAAAGAGGATGGGATACAATATTGCTTATGAGTATCTAGTTTCCTCTTCAAAACCACCTTCACATAGTGGATGAAAGAGAATTTTTCCATGAGTTCTTTAAAAAAACTCACTGTTTGTGCCACACGATACAAAATGTCCATACTTGATGGTAGGATCACCAACATACTAAAAACATTCATTCAAGTATGTTTTCAGAAAGGTTTTCAAGTTCTTCCATTTGTGTGATTGTTATATTTCGCTTTCTTCCATAACATGAAGGTGGTTTAGAAGATGAAATAAAATGCTCATAACCAATATTGTGTCCATCTTCTTTGTTGTCTATAACCCTCCATCTTAATTATGGATCTACCAATTAAACTTATGGTTATATCTAACATCATTTTATAGAGATAGTGTAATAACATTAGTTTAAGGGATACTCTACATTAAGAAAAACATGAATTTATATTATTAATAGAATTCTTATTACATTCAATGTTTTTGTATGGTTGATTTCTTTTTAATTTCCACCTTAATTCTATCACACATTGTTGTATAGTATAGTTTTTTCTTTTCAACTTTTGTACTATAGTTCTTGTATGCATGTAATAGGGATTTTGTTAACAATTTAACTCAGTGTTCTTCTTTGAATGTACAATAGCCTTGTACAACAACAATATTGAATGTGATAGGGATTTTGTTAACAATTTAAATGTGTGTTCTTCTTTGAATGTGTTAGTGTCGGTCTTGAGCCCTCCATCGGTGATCAACAACTCTTTGCATATGCATATGTAGGTGTCTCATCAGCATCAGTTTTGCATCCCGTTAGGCATGCCATAACACTGATGGAGGAGCT